>NW_026499123.1:0-31539 GCF_026875155.1 Cherax quadricarinatus | reverse complement strand
CCACTATGAAAATGAACGAGATAAATATGTTAGGAGCAACTTGCAGTGTGAACAGACTGACTGACTGTTTGTTGTAGTGGCCAGGCTTAGGCTTGGTTACAAGTACTGACGATGTTGTAGTGGCCAGGTTTAGGTTTGGTTACAAGTACTGACTGATGTTGTAGTGGCCAGGCTTAGGCTTGGTTACAAGTACTGACGGATGTTTGTAGTGGCCAGACTTAGGCTTGGTTACAAGTACTGACTGATGTTGTAGTGGCCAGACTTAGGCTTGGTTACAAGTACTGACTGATGTTGTAGTGGCCAGGCTTAGGCTTGGTTACAAGTACTGACTGATGTTGTAGTGGCCAGACTTAGGCTTGGTTACAAGTACTGACTGATGTTGTAGTGGCCAGACTTAGGATTGGTTACAAGTACTGACTGATGTTGTAGTGGCCAGGCTTAGGCTTGGTTACAAGTACTGACTGATGTTGTAGTGGCCAGGCTTAGGCTTGGTTACAAGTACTGACTGATGTTGTAGTGGCCAGGCTTAGGCTTGGTTACAAGTACTGACGGATGTTGTAGTGGCCAGACTTGGGCTTGGTTACAAGTACTGACTGATGTTGTAGTGGCCAGACTTAGGCTTGGTTACAAGTACTGACTGATGTTGTAGTGGCCAGGCTTAGGCTTGGTTACAAGTACTGACTGATGTTGTAGTGGTCAGGCTTAGGCTTGGTTACAAGTACTGACTGATGTTGTAGTGGCCAGGCTTAGGCTTGGTTACAAGTACTGACTGATGTTGTAGTGGCCAGACTTAGGCTTGGTTACAAGTACCGACTGATGTTGTAGTAGCCAGACTTAGGCTTGGTTACAAGTACTGACTGATGTTGTAGTGGCCAGGCTTAGGCTTGGTTACAAGTACTGACTGATGTTGTAGTGGTCAGGCTTAGGCTTGGTTACAAGTACTGAATGATTTTTTAGTGGCCAGGCTTAGGCTTGGTTACAAGTACTGACTGATGTTGTAGTGGCCAGACTTAGGCTTGGTTACAAGTACCGACTGATGTTGTAGTGGCCAGACTTAGGCTTGGTTACAAGTACTGACTGATGTTGTAGTGGCCAGACTTAGGCTTGGTTACAAGTACTTCTGGCAGTTTGGGAGACACACAGATGATGATCAAACTAAATGTAAATTATGTGATCAGGCATATGGTCACTCTCTTGAACACTATGTGCTTAATTGTCCACTTATTGAGGAATACAGAGAAAGACAGTATAATAACCTATGTGACATGTCAAGATATCTTATTAATGAAAATAAGATACCAGATATACTAAGCAAATTTCCTAAATTTGCTTGTAACAGATAAGTGAACTATGTTATTATTATTATTATTATAAAACAAGGGGAAGCGCTAAACCCGGAGGATTATACAGCGCCTGGGGGGGGATGTGGAAGGCATTCAGGCTTAATTCGGGAACTGGAGCACAGATCTAATTCCCTAAATCAAGAGCCCCTCACCAACATCAAGGAACCTTCCTTGAGGGGTAAGTGAACTATAGATATGTAGATATAAATCCATATGTATTCCTGTTAACCCTTTGGGGCCTAGTTCCTAGGCCTTTTGTGTATCCATATGCTCTCGCGCTACCGTCCACAGGATGGATATGGGGTGCACAATAAACTAGCCACTTCGGTGGCAAAATCTAATCTGACGGCCCCGAGGTCCTCCTCTCTCATATTATTAATATGTTGGGTTGTAGGGCACTGACGGCCCTGAGGTCCTCCTCTCTTATATTATTGTTGGGTTGTAGGGCACTGACAGCCCCGAGGTCCAGACTTTTATATTATTGTTGGGTTGTAGGGCCCTGATGGCCACGAGGTCCTTCTCTCCTATATTATTAATATGTTGGGTTGTAGGGCACTGACGGCCCCGAGGTCCTCCTCTCTTATATTATTAATATGTTGGGTTGTAGGGCACTGACGGCCCCGAGGTCCTCCTCTCTTATATTATTGTTGGGTTGTAGGGCACTGACGGCCCCGAGGTCCTCCTCTCTTATATTATTATTAATATCAACTAATATAAACAATTTACTCATTCATAAATAATATTTTAAAAAAAAATATATATATATGTATAATTTACCATATTATTTCCGGTGCTGTATAATCCTACGGGTTTAGCGCTTCCCTTTGATTATAATAATAATAATAATACCATATTGACTTGACTTAAGAAATCGTAATGACACGATTTACAGACGAATCTCCAGCTAGCTGGAGATTCGTCTGTAAAAACTTGCATTTGTGGTCACAGAGGTGCCTGTGCTAACCTTCCTATGGTGTAGAAATATACCTAGTTGGATGAATCTTATTGTGGCAAGCTGGTCTAGTGGCTAACCGCGACGGGCTGGAGTTTTGAGACTCTATGACCGCGGGTTCAATCCCGGCCGGGGGTATGGTTTTAATACCATATTATTTACATATTAATATACATTATTTATTTTAAAATGTTAATAATATTTTAAAACTCAGCCTCTTCACTTGGGGAAGGTCAATAATATGAAGAGGCTCTTGATCTTAGGAACTGGAAGTTTTTGTATACTTCCTCGAACTAAATTTAATTGTCGTCACAGTCCGGTGGTTCGGTTGACAACTGTGGCCCAACGCTCGGCTGTCCGGGTTCAGTCCCCGGCAAGGGTAGAAACATTGGGCATGATTCATTATCCACCTGCTGTTATTGTTCACACAACAGTATGTAGGTGGGGAGCCACTCATCATCTACACTATCTTCATTACTCATCATGTAGGTGGGGAGCCACTCATCATCTACACTATCTTCATTACTCATCATGTAGGTGGGAGCCACTCATCATCTACACTATCTTCATTACTCATCATGTAGGGGGAGCCACTCATCATCTACACTATCTTCATTATCATCATGTAGGTGGGAGCCACTCATCATCTACACTATCTTCATTACTCATCATGTAGGTGGGGAGCCACTCATCATCTACACTATCTTCATTACCTCTTTATGTAGGTGGGGGGCCACTCATCATCTACACTATCTTCATTACTCATCATGTAGGTGGGGGGCCCTCATCATCTACCTTCTTATTTCTCATCATGTAGGGGGGAGCCCCAAGGCAGAATCCTTCTAAAGAAACTGACGTGTAAAATACCATACTAATTGGGTCTTGCTTAAATGTCGCCCATTCCAGTTTCCGGCCAAACTTGGATTTGGCCGTACGTTTCCATAGAACAGAAAAAAACTGTCCTGGGTCTTTCTCTAGGAATTGGGCACAATTTTTTGGTCTTTATCCAATGAAAAAACTTCTACTCGTGTGTCAGTGGCTGGGTGAGAAGCAAGCTGCCTCTCTTTAGCTTCTTCTTGAGCCCAAAGCTCTTCTACGGCTCTCTGTTCCCGGGATCTTTGTGCGCTCAATCCTTGAACCGTTCCTTTTCTTCTGCAACTAGGTTAATTCAATGTTGTAAAATTACTACTCCTATCCAGGTCCCTATCAGTGGGAGGTGATCAATTCACCTCCAAAAAGGCATGCATCCGCAGAAATTTTCACCATGTCAGCCCATGTTTGAGAAATAATAGCACCAAATCTTACTACCAGCCACTGAACTGTACTAATAAAATATTAAAGCACACAGCAAGGTACATAGACTGAAGTAGTATATTCACCAGAGTTCATGAGACTCCCGCATATTAAACAGATGCACACAAAAAGAGAAATCCTGGCAAAAAAAAAATAAGAGCACAGCACCTGCAAAGTTAAATTTATTTTCCAAAATTTAGGTATGCATATCCCTAAAAATCAGGCAAGATGTGTACCTGCAAGGGTAAATTTATGCACAAAATATAAAGTATTAATTACAACCCTAAAAATCAGCAAGATGACTGCATAGGGTCAATTATGCACAAAATTTCAAGTAATAATAACACCCTAAAAATCAACAATTGGCACAGAAAGTGTAAATGATTTATAGAGGATTAATTAATAGATAATACCCTAAAACCACAATGTTGCACACAAAAATATATTATCACAGGTATTAATAATTATAACACCCTAAAAACTACAATGTTGCACACAAAAATACATATTCACAGGGTATTATTAATATTACACCCTAAATACTAGCAATGTTGCACACAAAAAGAAATTATTCACAGGGTTTTAATTAATAATAAACCCTAAAAACGAGCAATTTTGCAAACAAAAGGTCAAATTATTATTTAGTGTGAGTGGTTATAGAATCTTCCTCTGACCAACCATAAGAATATTATTGACTTTCCAGGGTTGCAAAGCTTGAATTAACCCTAAAAAATTTTGATAATTCTGCGCCATTTACAGGCCCCCATGTTACGCAAAACGTGGGATGGCTGGGGGCTTGAGCCTGGTCCCCACCCCCCCCCCCCCCCCCCCCCCCCCCCCCCCCCCCCCACCCCCCCCCCCCCCCCCCCCCCCCCCCCCCCCCCCCCCCCCCCCCCCCCCCCCCCCCCCCCCCCCCCCCCCCCCCCCCCCCCCCCCCCCCACCCCCCCCCCCCCCCCCCCCCCCCCCCCCCCCCCCCCCCCCCCCCCCCCCCCCCCCCCCCCCCCCCCCCCCCCCCCCCCCCTAAAAGGGCATAGGTAAAAGGTTACACACCTCCGCAACATATCAGGCCACCGCAGGGCTATCCCATCAAAACAGAAAGCGCTAAACCATAATGTTTTCTATCAATGGTTGGTTACTGAGTTTGCAAAAATCCCGCAGTTAGGAATAATAGTCTATTAATTCAACATAACACTAAACACACTCTAGAAACAACCTTAATCCGAAACGCCCAAAAGAGTACACAAGAAACAGCATGGCTAAGGTCCCACCACCATAACCCTAGGCTAGTCACTGCAGGCCGTCCTCTACTCCACTACAAACCCCTGCTTATTTCTCACGCCCTCCCACAACATCCTGCCCACGTCAGAGCCCAGGGTGAACATACAGGTAAGCCATAGGAAGAAGAACCTATGGCATGGTTAGCTAAACAAAAGAGTACACGACTACAAACTTACTCAAATACCACGGTGTCTCCGACGCCAGCCTCCACTCCATGCTGCCCCCACGGGACTCTCCCCAGCCACGCTCACATCCGACATACGCTAACACCCGTGGAAAATAAAATCCTAGCAGGATTTCTTATAATTACAGTTAGAGTACTTACAGTGCCCCCAAAGCACAGTATTGAATTAAAAATTAATCTTTACAAGTATAACATTCATCTATATTATGGCACACTTCCTTCCACTGTATTATACAGACAATGTCCATGCAGAACCCTGCATAACCTCACCATCTTTCACTAGCTTCATTACTTCACAAACTACACTACTTCAATTACTAATCATCTAACACTAGCTTCATTACGCATCATCTACACTATCTTCATTACTCAGCATCTCACAATCTTCATTACTCATCAGCTGTCCTGCTTCATTACTCATCCATCTACAAGTCTCTTCATTTCTCATCTTCTACACTATCTTCATTAATCATCGATCCTGTACTGTACCTTTCATTACTCATCATCACACGATCTTCATTACGCCATCATCTTGACTGTCTTCCTTACTCATAATCTACACCTAATCATTTACCATCATTCTACACGATCGTCATTACTCACATCTTACTGTTTCATACTCTTCATCGTACCCTATCTTAAGTACTCATCATCTACTCTAGCTTCATTACTCACACATCGACACTATCTTCATTACACATCGTCTACACGATCGTCATTACTCATCATCTGTACTGTCTTCGCTTACTCACATCGACACTACTTCATTACTCATCCTCGGATACGGTCTCCATTACTCATCATCTACACTATCTTCACTCCGCAGCATCTGTACTGGGTCTTCATTAATCATCACCTACACAATCTGCATTGACACATCATCTGTACTGTCTCGTTAATCATCATCTACACGATCTTCATTACTCATCATCTGTACTGGCTTCATTACTCATCATCTACACTATCTTCAGACTCATCATCTGTCTGTCTTCATTACTCATCATCTACATTTAATCTTCATTACCATCATCTGTACTGTCTTTCATTACTCATCATCCTACACTATCCTTCATTACTCATCAATCAACACTATCTTCACTACTCATCATTTTAAAAGACTTCATTACTCCATCATCAACACTATCTTCACTACTCATCCTCCTTTCTGTCTTCAGTACTCATCTCTACACTACTCATGACTCACATCTACATTAATACTTCATTACTCATCATCACTCAAGTTTTCATTACTCACATCTACAACTATCTTCATTACTTATCATCTACTCACCTTTCACTACACATCATCTGTACTGTCGTCATTGCCTATTCGTCTACACTATCTTCATTTACTACAGCATGTCACTATCTTGCATTACTCATCATCTACCCTATCTTCATTACATAATCATCTACACGTTCGTCATTACTCTCATCTACACTATCTTCATTACACATCAACTCACTACTTCACTACTCATCATCTGTACTGACTTCATTGCCTTCAGCGTCTGACACTATCTTCATGATTCATCATCGTGCTGTCTTTCATTACTCAGCATCTACATTATCTTTCCTGTGTTTACCTTGGTAGAGTTCCGGTTCAACGCCCCGCGGCCCGGGCTGTGTCCAGGCCCTGGTTGATCGAGCTATCCAACCAGGCTGTTTGCTGCTGCTGGCCTGCACGCAAGACCATCGGACAGCCCTACAGCCCGGCGGTTCAAACTGACATTAGATGCTTGTCCAGTGCCACTTGAAGACTGCAAGGGTCTGTTGGTAATCCCCCTTAGGTGCTTGGGAGGCAGTTAACGTCTCGGCCCGGACCTGAGTGTAGGGTCTCGTAACGGGCTAGGACACCCTGCTTTCATTTGTGGGATGGCAGCGCCTGCCAATCTTTTGCTTTCGTAGTGAGTGATTTTTCGTGTGCAAGGTTCGGTACTAATCCCTCTAGGATTTCCAGTGTAAATAATCAAGTATCTCCCTCTCCTTGCGTTCCAGGGAAGACAGGTTTAGACCTCAAAGCGCTCCCAGTAATTGAGGTGTGTTATCTCCGTTTATGCGCAACCGTGAAAGTTCTCTGTACATTTTCTAGGGCGGCAATTTCACCTGCCTTGAAAGGTGCTTTATGTGCACAAACATTCAGCCTCGATAGAACAAGTGAACTGAAAGTGTCACATGGGCTTGGCCTCCCTATTTTTGAAGGTTCTCAATACCATCCTTCATTTTCTAGACAGTTGCGATTTGATACAATGTATATGTCCTTATAGGTGAATCCTCCGACATGATCACTCCCAGGTCTTTGACGTTGGTGTTTCGCTCGATTTTAGGCCAGAATTTGTTTTGTACTCTATGAAATTTAATGTCTCAGGTATAACCAATCTGAGTAATTGAAATTTCTCATCGTTGAACCTTCATATGTGTGTTGTCTGCAGCCCCTGAAAGATTGTGGTTGATGCCGCCTGGAGCCTTGCATGTCGCATGAAGACACTTTCATGCTGATTTCGGGTCTCAGCTGCAAAGGAAGACATTGGGACGATGCTGGGGCTGACATCCTTGTCTATGTCGATATGAGGAATGAGAACAGATGGGAGCGATACTGTGCCTAGTGGTTGAACAGACTTTCACCTTACTCGCCTCCACTTTGACTCTGTTGACGACTACTCCTCTTGTTCTGTTAGTGAGGAACTAGAGATCCATCACCGACTTTTCTGTTTAGTTCCTTTAGCACGCATTTTGGTGCGCTATTACCCAGGGTGCACACTGTCGAAGGCTGTTTGCCAAGTCGTTATATTACATCTGCTTTCTTTTGTCTTACTAGTGCATTAGGACCTGTCGTAGTGAGCCAATAGTTGAAACAGACAGGAGCGAACCTTTTCTTAAACCTTTGTTCCCGGGGTTTGTACTGATGGTTTTTCTAGATGGTGGTGAGCTTTGCTTTCCTTAGACCCGTTCAAGATGTTTAGGAGATGGAGGTTAGTGCTATGGGTCTGATGCTTTGCTGTTGCGTTAACTGCCCCCTTTGTGGATGGGCTATGTCTTGTTTAGTTGTAGTAACTGTGGACGTCCCCCTTGTCCAGCGCCCTCTCCATAGGATGAAACTCGGGTAGGGGCTTCTTGCAGTGCTCGATAAACAACAGAGTTCCATGAAGCTGCCCTGGGCAGAGTGATGGGCATGTCCAGTTATCCCTGTTCGAAGGTCATGGGGCGTCAGATTAACATCGGATAGGCTTGTGTTAATCAAATTTTGTGGCTCCTCATAAAAATTTCATTTTGATCTTCCGACTCTCATTGGTTACGCGCTTGACTAAAACGAGTCCGTATCGGACTTGAGTAGCTCCACTCTTCCTTGCTGTCCATCTGTAGGACCCATCCTTGTTTAGTAGGGGTCCAATACGACTGTTCACGAATTTTGATTTGGCATAGGAAAGAAATTCTTTGGTTTCTTTCGATTTCAATTTATGCTTTTAGTTCGGTCCCAGCGTATGTCCTGACTCCTAAAGGAATTCTTTAAGCGTAAGTTCGCTGCTTGCTATTTCTCTGACCAGTGGTCTCCCTACGCATTTCAATATATTGACCCTTTTTAGCCGCTCGGTTATGCTTTTCCGTACCTGTAAAGGGAGAGCCTTCCTCTTTCTATTGTACATCTACTCTCCGTTTGCTTAGAGGAATAGGCCTTGTGCATACATCGAGTCCACCGAGTTTAATCTGTCTAGGCATAAGTTGGGTCTGTGGTGCTTAGTATATCTGCCAGCTTATATCGGTTAGGAACGTGTTTACTTTGGTCCCACTTTATGTTTTTTGTTATTGAAGTTGAAGTTGGTGATTGCTCCCTCGTTCTATCTCTTTATGTCGGTCTGGGGCTTCTCTCCACCATACATGTCTGAACCTCAATTAATGATTGTGAGTCTGAGTAAGTGTTTTGTTGATTGGTGACATTTCTATCAATCTGCATTGTGAGTGAAGAAGGAGGTCTAGTGTATGCTCCAGTCTATAAGGCCTATTTATTTGCGGGTTTAAAATTGAATTTTGTGCAGAGATTTAAAAGCTCGTGTGAGTGGGAGTTGTCATCAAGCTGCCTCCTGGTGTTATTTGACGCAACAATATATTTGCTGTATGCCTCCATTTAGGTGCCTTAAGTTGAAATCCTCCCAGGCAAAGTTTGGGTTGCAGGAGCTGGAAGATTTTTTCCAGACATGGTCAATTTTAAACAAAGCTGTTCCTGGAATTGCTGGATGTTTGCATCCGAGGCTTGGAGACTACCACAAGGACAGGGTTTGGTTGCTCGACCTTGACTGCTAAAACTTCCACTACATCATTGAGGCATTAAGCAGTTCTGTGCAAAGCAATGATGGGTCAATGATGTTGGCATGGAATGACGAAAGTATGGAGAGAATAAAGTTTATTTTAAAATGTGCGCTTTTTAATATGATTTTGGACAGGAAAACATTTTGTTTTTTTATTAAAATTATTAATTTTAGATAAGAGAACATTTCATTATTATTAAAAAATTATTATTTAGATAAGGAAAAACTTTTTATTATTATAATATTAATATTTTATGATGAAGCACAAGATATTCCACATCATCTTCAAGTCCTTCCAAGATGGACAATGTGGTGTAAATTGTTATATTATTTACACAATTCCAGAATAGTTATGTTACCAGATGAACCAAAGAACCCATGTTATATAAAACTTTTTGTGGAAAATAATTTTCCCTGACACAGAACGGGCCGCGGGGCTTTGACCCCCGGAACTCTCTCCAGTAAATCCAGCATTGTTATGCTTGTGTAAATAAAACCTATTAAAAGGTTATTGTTAAAAATCAGAGAAGAGCCGACAGGAGGCTCTGCGCATGCCAAGACACTCGCCATTGTGGTTTTTGAATGGAATTAAGACGTTTATTTAAAGATGGGAAGAATTTTCGTCCTAAGTATGATTGGTTGACAACCACTTCAAATAGGATGCAAATGTTGGAAGTTGCATTCCTGCATAACGTGAGATATCAGACGACGGACAAGACAGCTCCATAGGAAACTCAATAAGTCTTATGAGTAACCTGGCCAGTGTTATTTTCAGAGATAACATGTGTTTTCTGAGTATGAAGACACATTAATCACCAGTCAATTTGGTGATGATATAAGATATTCTCCTTCCCGTTAATGTAATTTGTGTAATAGATATAATCATGTTTTATTTTAAGAATATACAGTCCACAAATTTAATATATTTACTCAAGCATTCCTGTGATGAATTTTTTCATTAATTATAGGTCCAGACAACTGTGTGGACAGGACAGTGGTAGGTTAAATCGAAGGGGACTTGTTGCGACCTTGGTGTCCCAAATTCCTACTTGTCTAACGGATAAATATAATTTTCTTTATTTCATTTACTGTTATACATAATGAGGCTCAGTCAGATAAATGCAATATCCACATTTATTTATGCCCGTTGATCCTTTCTTGAACCGAGGTATTTAGTGAAGTCATTAAATTAGTTAATTACTTAATTAATTATATTGAAATGACAGAAAGAGGTGGATGGTATTCGGGAGAATTTACTAATGTTTAGTTGATTATAAGTATCAATATAATTTGGAAAGTCAAGTGGGCTAAAGATTATATTAATGTGTATAAGTGTATGGGTAATTGATAAGCCCGAGATAGTTAATATATTAATGTGGATAATAATTTTGCAGAAGACCAAAGTGGGCGTAGATTTATATTAATGTATTTTTATAATTTTAATTTGAGAAACAGTTCACACCAGAGTTATATCAGTGTAGGTGTAATTGATAAGACAGAGCGTTGCAATTAATATTAATGTGTATAATAGGAATTTTGCAAAGGCACAGCCCGTTTCTGGCAAGGAGTATATATAATTTGTAAAAAAATTTTTGATAAGCCAAGGCTGGTTAAAGTTTTTATTATGTACATTTGATATTTTATATAAATTCCCTTACATGTAATTGCTGAGCACAAGACTGGGCTGTATTCAAAGTAAGTGTGGTTATCAGTGTTGTGAGTGTAATCAGGTTACTGATGGTTGAATGTAATACATTGCATCATGGCGGGAAATGGAGGAAAAATTTAATGGAGAAGACAAACAATATGAATTATAGACAAAGAAAGCATCACACAGGCAGAATAAGATCATGTAACCAAGCATATAATATATGTTTGGAGTTAATGAATCAAGAAACTGTGATACTGATGATTTAAAATTGTATTTGATGCTTAGGTAATAATATGTTCATACAAATTATATTACACACAAATATGATGTGGATTGTTAGTAACCGGGTACGATGAGACGAAGTAGATCAGTAGAATGAATTAGAGGAGAAGATTCTTTCTTGTAAAAGTCAGGCCTTGAATAAATTAAAATGTTAAACCAGCAGAAATCAGTCTGCCCACCATCAAATAATATTCTTATATGCCAAAACTCCCAGAATTATGTTTACCTAGTATTTAATCCTGGAGAAAAATGGGAGAAGTTTGGGTCAATTTTTAAAGCAGCATTGTGCTATGACAAAGTGACCTAGCCTGGTAATTCTTAAATGATTTTTAACCTCAATGGACAGGTAAGAGGTGAGCTCACATACTGATACAAGCCTTTCCCAATTTAAATGATTCCTTACAGAGACCATGTTGACTTGTTGAAAGTAACTTATGGTTATACAGAAAAAAAACAAAGTAGGTTGGATGCTAGTGTATATCATTGTTAAGTTAAAATCTCCAATCACTACTTACAAAGGTTTGCAGCGGTTAGAGTTAAACTGAGAGCACTCTCCTAAACTTTAAGTAATAAACTATAATCTGAAAAAAAAAAGGAATCAGACTGGGGGATTGAGTGCCATAGTAACTGCATAAATTAAGCGGGAAAACACTTGAATGGTTTTCTTGTACAGTATCACAAGGTTATTTTGGTCTGGAGGGAAAGAAGACTAGTTCACAAATTATTTGTGCATTGCAGACCAGCCAACTAACTCATTTGAAATATGCAACACATAATAACTCTGAGGTATCTTCCAATTTCATAAAGGGAAAAATGATGCCCAATGTTAATAATCAAAATTTCATTTCCTAAAAAGAGTTGCATAGTCATATCAAGACAGTATAGAAATAAATGATTCTCCACAAGGAAGGAAGAATAAGTACCCTCCTAAGAGTACCCAGTATAAAGAACCAGTCAAGAAAGTGAGATTGTCTCTTTTGCAAGGTTACCAGTGTTCTAAAAATGCAATGCATACAATTCATGGAAATATAAATTGAAAGATTAGGAACTGAGGAATGTATCAGTGTTTAGTATTCACAAATGTAAAGATTGATCATGTTAAATAAACAATGTTATCAATGTCACAAAGGAAGACACCATATATCATGTAAATGGCTATATGTTTAAGTTGATAATAATGATAATGTTGACTTCAGGACACAACAGTAGCTAATGGAAAAATGTGCTGCTAATGTTAATAATGAATGGTTTTGCTGAAGTTACCTTACCGTGTTACAGTACATTAATTGATGAAAAAACATAAACCAAAAATTGTAACTGCATTATTAGACCGGATCCCAACGTAACTTTCATTAAACGTAAAATTCTTGATGTAGAAAGTACAAATGTGTATCCTATCCCACGCTAAAATTATCTAGTTTTTCTCTCGATAAAAGAGCTCAAATGTAGGACACGGTTTAGTAACTGTCAGGTTGGCAATGAGAATAAAACGTGTTAAGGTATATTGTAGATAGTCTTCCAGAGAAAATCTACAGTAAGGCTTAGTAAAGCTACAGAAAACTTTCACAGAAGGTAAAATGAGCACCTTCTGGTGTAATGATGATTCTGTAGGTCCAATAAATATGTTTTAGTAGTGACTATAAAGCCTCCTTTGTAAGGGAGGTAAAGAAAAGGTGGTGCAACCCTTTTTGAAGACGCCGAGGCCATGTAATGTACGTAAGATCCTCGTAATAATAATTCATGACTAAGAAACTACAAATACCGTAACTGTTGGCTTACTCATGAAAGTCGTAACCCCAGTATACTCTCCATAAGGATGGTGTTGAGCCATGCATAAATTGTGGGTATTAGACAGCATTGGAATAAATTAACTAAAAAGTCCAGACGATTGCTTTTGCTCAAGGAACAATACCTGAGAGATGTAAAATTTGAATCAGACAATACTGGGTACACTTTCCAGAATGGCAATGGACAGCTAAGACACCAGAATTATTAACTGCCCTATAATGATAGAATTGCTGAGCAATTAATAATAAATTTATAGAAAGGTACCTCCTGACAGCCAAAATTTATGGTCACTATTTGCCAAACACGGATGAAGAAGGATTTCCTAAACCACTCCCTTTGAGATTGTGTTTAACTGTAGTGCCAGAGTAACAAAATGTACCTATGTAAATACTGTTTGGATGACAGTTCCGTCGTTGACAAAAAATTATGAGATAATTATTAAATTCCAGGTGAAGAATTATGCCTTTACAGCTTGACATAAGTAAAGCTTTCCAAGAGTGGGGTGTACAAAAAGGGCCCATGACCGGGATGTGTACCCGGCTATCTTAGGCCTGGGAATCCTACGGACCCACTAGCCCCCGGATAACCCTTTCACTTAGGACGTAAATATTTGGTGCTAAATACGGCAGTCCGTTCCTACTTCAAGCGACGATAATGCACACCGTAAACGCATGAAAGTCCATTGAGTAAAAGTAATGAGCAACAATTTTATGTGGACAAGTGTCCGTGTGTGAGTCAACTGAAGAAGGAACTGTTAATGACTTACGAGAGGCGCTAATAAAATAATGCAAAGTGCAAATATGCCTCTGAGGAATGGAAAAGTATTCAATTACCAAATTAAAGGACAAAAATATATTATATTATTATCAAGGGGAAGCGCTAAACCCGGAGGACTATACAGCGCCGGGGTGGGGGGGGTGGGGATGGAAGCCATCAGCTAATTCGGAACTGGAAGCCAGATCCAATTCCCTAAGCCAAAAATAAGTAAAATACCCTAGAGATGATGTGCCAAAGTATGTATAGTGTATTGGGATTAACTTAGGATTACTGAGAGAGAATGTGTTAATGTTAAAACTAGATAATTACAGTATGGTTTGAGATAATTTTCCTCCAGAGGGGTGTATCAGCCCCCTTCACCCCCTTCAGCCCCTTCAGTTGCCCCTTCAGCCAGAGGGCCAAGTCCCTCTCAGAAGGGCGATGTAGCTTGTTTACCTGCTACCGTGAGTAATTGATTACAGATGTCCGTATGCATGGTCAAATGACCCCTGCTCCTTCAGGCCAGTTTGCAAAGTGTATTTTTTAATAAGAGACAGTGCATCTCCTTTCTTTAAGCAGGACTCTTAAGGAAAATCCTGCCTCCTTCCCACTGTATTACCTTAGTTAAGAATAGTGGACATTGTTGTCTATGCTTTTAAGACAGCAAGAATCAAACATTCTCTTTCTTGGCTTCATCGAGGAATGCAAGGAAGCAGGAGTACTAGGTCAGCTTTTTTTGGTGCTGGGGCATTACGGCATGGAGCGCTGGTGGCGTCTTTCAGAGTACTTTTGACTCTACGAGAGGACACCTATCGCCAGGATAACCAACAAAGAACACTGATCCCAGTGCTTAGTGTGGACAAAGTGTCTCACACAACATGATAAACACTTACAGAGAAGTGTGATCAACTCTTAGTATATTGTGGGAACATTATTGATGAACATGTAACAACAGTGTTTGCGATCCAACAGAGGTATGCGACATTCTTCAAAGAACACTATCTTCAATCAACTCAACGGAGATCCGGCCGGGAGTAAGTACGGGTTCAATACATATACCCAGTAAGGTTTCTAACGCGTGATGTACTACTATTGACGGACACAGTTGAGTATAAATCGATAGTTTATGTAACTTATCATAAACTGCGGTGATATGCGGACCATTGAGTCCACACAAGAGGTATTTTGTCACCTACAGTGAAGTGAAATATGCTGACATAACACCCCCTAGGGGTAATTATAATTGACAAATATGATTTCGTGACAGCCCTGTTTAATGATTTCGACAGCGTCTAACCTCGACCTTCAGGCGCTGTTAATGATCTAAAAATACGTACATACCTTTTACCTAGCATGGTCTTTGATGTGACCTACCCCCCGACATACACCACACTAGGAATCGATACCTCCCACGCCAGCTCACTGGCCCTTCCTCCTTTGGGTGGCCCAAGTTCCAACTACTCGGCTACCGCAAATCACTGCAAAATATGAATAGATAAGGTGGATCTATTCACCACATTGTGCACGTTTAATCACGAGACAAGCATCCAGCAACCACATTCTCCGCGCCCTTCACATAATGAATCACGAGATTAAGAGTTGGAGAAACAAAGCCCACCTCGAAGTCTCTGAATGTGGTTCGCTCATTAAGTGAAGAAACGTAAGGAGTATGGTCACTATACACATTATAGGGTGAACTGAGGAGGAACTTCAACCTCAAAATGTTGCACTGCTAACACTAAAGCAAGACCTCCTTTTCTAGGTGCATACTCGGCTGGTGTTTCTAAGATTTGTGCCGAAAAGTAGCTGACTGGCAACAATTTCCACCACTTCCTTGCTGATACACCTAACACCAGTATCACTGGCATCTACTTGTTTAAGAAAGAAAACCAAATCAATGTGAAAGAGGACTACCTTCACCAGAGCACTTGTTTAGCTAAGCTTTTACATGTTCAAATGCCCTCGACACTTCACATCCACACAAATTACAACTTGGCGAGTCAGGTCAGAGTGAAGATCACACTTTGACAGTAAATTTGAAAAAAAACATGCGATAAAATGTACCATGCCCACAAAAACCGCATAACCTCCAGCTGGTCTTTGGTACCCGATAATTGTCTATAGCCTCCGAACCTTGGCATTCACTGGGCCACTGACCCCTGGCCTATAACATGTCCTAAAAAGTTACGCTGGGCTTGCCCGAAACACTCAGTGCCAATTAACTGGGAAGCTGATGCACCACAAGCCTAAAGAAAAGCTCTCGAAGCTGCCTTTACATGGCTCCTGACAACGAGTCGCTACAAATCACCAGTCCATCAAGATAACCAACATCACGTCCCTTTTGGCCACGGAAACCTCCTTGCTTTCTGCGTTGAAAACAGAGGTGCATTTACGAACGCCCAAGGGAGAACTTTGTACGATAAAGCCCATCCGCGTTACTAAAAGCAGAGAGTCACGCACGTGGGGGTTTAAAGGTATCTGGTAATTACCCTTCATACAGTCGAAACTACTTGACTATTATTTTAGCTCCCCCCACGCCATCAATGACATCATCCATTCTAGAGGAAGAGGAAAACAATCACCTGTACTTATGAAGATTAACCTTACGGTAGTCGGATGCACAGTCCTCATGGTGCATCTGTTTTGGGAACCCAACAGTGGAGATGCCCACTCATCTCCGCTTGTTATTCTGAAATCATTGTCAAGTAAGAAAATTTCACCTCCTTCTCCCATACTTTTCTCTTTTGTGGGTTCATTTCTGAATGACCCTGCCGAATTGGTTCGAGCTTCCTTACATCTATATCATGGGCTTTAGCTGCTTACACAGGGATATCCCCAAACAAATCCTCAAAATTCAAGAAGATGAAAAAACCATCTCAGCAACCTTGCCTTACTAAGACCTAACATACATTGTTGAAAGTCCTTGACAATCCCTTTACTAAGGTTACATCTGTGCCCCTGTCCATCATGTCCACCCTGGTCACCTACTATATTGCACATGCACACCTCTTTGGTGTACCTTTTCAGCCGGTTTATATGTACCTAGCTCCGTTCAGTACATCTTGCCAGGGGTGTGAATTCCTGTAATATTGATCCCGTGACTTTTCCGACGACCTTGTATGGCTCACTGAACTTTGCTTTTACGCATTACCAGCACCCTCCATTCTTAATTAAAAAAACCTCCTCTCCTACGTCAAGGTACAGGCACGCCTTCCGGTCAAATTTTCGCCATCTTGTATTTGGCGGATGTGCAGTTCGCAGCCGCCATATGCTTCATGTAGCCAAAAAACGGTCTTCTTGAAACGAAAAAATCCTCCTAGGCACATCACAATCTTCACTCAAGCCTTAATCCTTCAAAATCATCATGGTCCCCTTATCCTGGTGTCCATAGATCAGTTTCGAAGGACTATAAGCATAAAGAACCCTGATGCTGTCCCTTCACGCAAATAAAAGGAAGGGATAACCCTCATCCCAGTCCTTTCTGGTACTGGCACCATAAAGCGCCGCAGCATAGTTTGAGAGAACCTGGTGAAACCGCTCCACAACTCCGTGACTCTCTGGGTGAGAGCTGAAAGTCATCAGTTAATATTAAACACCTACCAAAACTGTGCGAAAAATTTTAGATTAAAATTTTTACCCCGGATCTGGGTTGAATTTTCCTTAGGGATCCCGACCTGCTAAAAATTTGTCACCAGTGCTCTCAAGACTACACGTGGTAATCTTACTTATGGATTGGCCTCTCACCGAAATCTTGTAGAGGAACAATAATAAGTAAGTACTGTTTCCCATATTGGTTCCCTGGTAGCGGCCCCCAACACAATCCCACCCCCAGCCTGCTAAAGAGGTTCTCCGGCGACTGTTAAAAGTTAAAGAGGGGACAGGTTTAATTCCTTGCATAGGTTTTCCTATTCTTTGCAAACTGGGCATGATACTACATACTTACCCACTGATTCCCATATACCTGGGCCTAGTAAAAATGGTTAGAAATCTGATCCCTGCCCATAGTCTATCAACACCTAATGTCCGCCCATGGGAACTTCGTGGCCAAACGCAAACCTGATAGCTTAAAGGGGTCTGCACCACCACTTGTAAGTGCCTCCGTGCTCCATCAGTAGATGTCGCACCGATAAGTCTTCGCATGTAAAACCCGTCCTGCAAAAAAAAAAACAGTTAGTTAGTTGAGAGGCTCATCTCGTAGACAGCAGATGACCGCATAGCTTGTAGGGTGTCGTCACACCCTTGGCCTCGATGAGCTGCGCACGAGTAGGAGTCGCGCCCCCCCCTATACCACTCAAACCACCCACTCAAACAGGCTTCTGGGATGGTTCAGCACAACCCCAAGCCAACTGAGCAGCTAGGATCGAGGAATGATTGTCCCAAACCCATATCATCCCCAGATCTAACGAGTCCAGCGAAGAGAACTGCCCTCTTCTCTTTTGACATTCCTGTTACTGCAACACAACGGAAAACTCGGCAATGTAATCCCTAGCTTTGTCCTCCTAACCTCTGTGAGGTCTGGTCCCTCCCAAACCAAAGGTTCCTCACTTTCCAATACAACCCATGACATTATTGCCTAAGAGTATTGTCAATACCCCTGCGACAAGGTAATGATCCTCTGTTATTACCTACAGCTAATTAACCCACACGCTTTGCCGACTCCACCCAGAATCCTGTGCACTGGAGTCTTGACAGGGCATCCTGTAATTTCCTTTGAGCAAAACGTCCAACCCACCCCCAGGACCCAGCCCCAGTGTATGTGGTCCCATCCGACACGTGCAAGTTATGCCCCTACGAAGCAAATGTATTGCTACCAGTATGTCCCTCAAAGATAGAACACCTGTTACCCTAACTTCTTTTTGGTGTAAGGCCACGTGGACATGCTTGGAAAGACCTTCATCTGTGGGTCAAACTGCTGATAGTACCTTGACATAATAACCGGAGGTGTGCTTCAATTATTACTACATGTGGGTAACTGGGTGTATCTACCGTTGAACACTCCACAAGCATCCGGATCTCTACGTCATCGTCGTGCAATACGGCGTGCATATGAGCCCGTGTTTTATGACAAGATGTATCATGAATATGGTTTACAGTCCCCCTGCCCGTTTGACATAGGCTGGGGCCCAGGATCTTGGGAAACTGGCCTCGTCCCCCACACCTGTTCCTTAGGAGTCCCTGGAACCGTATGACAACTGAACGTAAAACTCCTCGAGTGATACTGAAAATTAGGTTATTACAACTCTTGTGGTTTATAGCTGTAAATGGGTGCTTAAACTTCTGAATTTTCTTATACCTATTTGTGGGTGGAGAAATCTACCATTATAAGTAATTGTGGGTGTGTAACTGCTACTAATTTTTGGTTAGCTATAAATCTGTCACCCAGCCACTAAGAGCATCATAAAATCAATACAAATCCCTTCTCCTCAAGATATCCTAAGTCAGGAGAACATTTCGACAAATGATCCTCTAACAAAATGAAGGTAACACACCGTCAAATTGCCTACCACCTCCTTTGAGCGACATAATCCACCTATTTAGCAGACAGCTTCGCCTTACCTGATCCCACCAAAGACCTTGCCCTGACTAGAAACTTTTCGTACTCTGAAGTTCTGCTGTACCATTCCGGCAACTATTTGATAAGCCATAAAACTAACCCTTTTACTTATAATAACAAAAAGGCAGAATCCTTCTAAAGAAACTGACGTGTAAAATACCATACTAATTGGGTCTTGCTTAAATGTCGCCCATTCCAGTTTCCGGCCAAACTTGGATTTGGCCGTACGTTTCCATAGAACAGAAAAAAACTGTCCTGGGTCTTTCTCTAGGAATTGGGCACAATTTTTTGGTCTTTATCCAATGAAAAAACTTCTACTCGTGTGTCAGTGGCTGGGTGAGAAGCAAGCTGCCTCTCTTTAGCTTCTTCTTGAGCCCAAAGCTCTTCTACGGCTCTCTGTTCCCGGGATCTTTGTGCGCTCAATCCTTGAACCGTTCCTTTTCTTCTGCAACTAGGTTAATTCAATGTTGTAAAATTACTACTCCTATCCAGGTCCCTATCAGTGGGAGGTGATCAATTCACCTCCAAAAAGGCATGCATCCGCAGAAATTTTCACCATGTCAGCCCATGTTTGAGAAATAATAGCACCAAATCTTACTACCAGCCACTGAACTGTACTAATAAAATATTAAAGCACACAGCAAGGTACATAGACTGAAGTAGTATATTCACCAGAGTTCATGAGACTCCCGCATATTAAACAGATGCACACAAAAAGAGAAATCCTGGCAAAAAAAAAATAAGAGCACAGCACCTGCAAAGTTAAATTTATTTTCCAAAATTTAGGTATGCATATCCCTAAAAATCAGGCAAGATGTGTACCTGCAAGGGTAAATTTATGCACAAAATATAAAGTATTAATTACAACCCTAAAAATCAGCAAGATGACTGCATAGGGTCAATTATGCACAAAATTTCAAGTAATAATAACACCCTAAAAATCAACAATTGGCACAGAAAGTGTAAATGATTTATAGAGGATTAATTAATAGATAATACCCTAAAACCACAATGTTGCACACAAAAATATATTATCACAGGTATTAATAATTATAACACCCTAAAAACTACAATGTTGCACACAAAAATACATATTCACAGGGTATTATTAATATTACACCCTAAATACTAGCAATGTTGCACACAAAAAGAAATTATTCACAGGGTTTTAATTAATAATAAACCCTAAAAACGAGCAATTTTGCAAACAAAAGGTCAAATTATTATTTAGTGTGAGTGGTTATAGAATCTTCCTCTGACCAACCATAAGAATATTATTGACTTTCCAGGGTTGCAAAGCTTGAATTAACCCTAAAAAATTTTGATAATTCTGCGCCATTTACAGGCCCCCATGTTACGCAAAACGTGGGATGGCTGGGGGCTTGAGCCTGGTCCCCACCCCCCCCCCCCCCCCCCCCCCCCCCCCCCCCCCCCCACCCCCCCCCCCCCCCCCCCCCCCCCCCCCCCCCCCCCCCCCCCCCCCCCCCCCCCCCCCCCCCCCCCCCCCCCCCCCCCCCCCCCCCCCCACCCCCCCCCCCCCCCCCCCCCCCCCCCCCCCCCCCCCCCCCCCCCCCCCCCCCCCCCCCCCCCCCCCCCCCCCCCCCCCCCTAAAAGGGCATAGGTAAAAGGTTACACACCTCCGCAACATATCAGGCCACCGCAGGGCTATCCCATCAAAACAGAAAGCGCTAAACCATAATGTTTTCTATCAATGGTTGGTTACTGAGTTTGCAAAAATCCCGCAGTTAGGAATAATAGTCTATTAATTCAACATAACACTAAACACACTCTAGAAACAACCTTAATCCGAAACGCCCAAAAGAGTACACAAGAAACAGCATGGCTAAGGTCCCACCACCATAACCCTAGGCTAGTCACTGCAGGCCGTCCTCTACTCCACTACAAACCCCTGCTTATTTCTCACGCCCTCCCACAACATCCTGCCCACGTCAGAGCCCAGGGTGAACATACAGGTAAGCCATAGGAAGAAGAACCTATGGCATGGTTAGCTAAACAAAAGAGTACACGACTACAAACTTACTCAAATACCACGGTGTCTCCGACGCCAGCCTCCACTCCATGCTGCCCCCACGGGACTCTCCCCAGCCACGCTCACATCCGACATACGCTAACACCCGTGGAAAATAAAATCCTAGCAGGATTTCTTATAATTACAGTTAGAGTACTTACAGTGCCCCCAAAGCACAGTATTGAATTAAAAATTAATCTTTACAAGTATAACATTCATCTATATTATGGCACACTTCCTTCCACTGTATTATACAGACAATGTCCATGCAGAACCCTGCATAACCTCACCATCTTTCACTAGCTTCATTACTTCACAAACTACACTACTTCAATTACTAATCATCTAACACTAGCTTCATTACGCATCATCTACACTATCTTCATTACTCAGCATCTCACAATCTTCATTACTCATCAGCTGTCCTGCTTCATTACTCATCCATCTACAAGTCTCTTCATTTCTCATCTTCTACACTATCTTCATTAATCATCGATCCTGTACTGTACCTTTCATTACTCATCATCACACGATCTTCATTACGCCATCATCTTGACTGTCTTCCTTACTCATAATCTACACCTAATCATTTACCATCATTCTACACGATCGTCATTACTCACATCTTACTGTTTCATACTCTTCATCGTACCCTATCTTAAGTACTCATCATCTACTCTAGCTTCATTACTCACACATCGACACTATCTTCATTACACATCGTCTACACGATCGTCATTACTCATCATCTGTACTGTCTTCGCTTACTCACATCGACACTACTTCATTACTCATCCTCGGATACGGTCTCCATTACTCATCATCTACACTATCTTCACTCCGCAGCATCTGTACTGGGTCTTCATTAATCATCACCTACACAATCTGCATTGACACATCATCTGTACTGTCTCGTTAATCATCATCTACACGATCTTCATTACTCATCATCTGTACTGGCTTCATTACTCATCATCTACACTATCTTCAGACTCATCATCTGTCTGTCTTCATTACTCATCATCTACATTTAATCTTCATTACCATCATCTGTACTGTCTTTCATTACTCATCATCCTACACTATCCTTCATTACTCATCAATCAACACTATCTTCACTACTCATCATTTTAAAAGACTTCATTACTCCATCATCAACACTATCTTCACTACTCATCCTCCTTTCTGTCTTCAGTACTCATCTCTACACTACTCATGACTCACATCTACATTAATACTTCATTACTCATCATCACTCAAGTTTTCATTACTCACATCTACAACTATCTTCATTACTTATCATCTACTCACCTTTCACTACACATCATCTGTACTGTCGTCATTGCCTATTCGTCTACACTATCTTCATTTACTACAGCATGTCACTATCTTGCATTACTCATCATCTACCCTATCTTCATTACATAATCATCTACACGTTCGTCATTACTCTCATCTACACTATCTTCATTACACATCAACTCACTACTTCACTACTCATCATCTGTACTGACTTCATTGCCTTCAGCGTCTGACACTATCTTCATGATTCATCATCGTGCTGTCTTTCATTACTCAGCATCTACATTATCTTTCCTGTGTTTACCTTGGTAGAGTTCCGGTTCAACGCCCCGCGGCCCGGGCTGTGTCCAGGCCCTGGTTGATCGAGCTATCCAACCAGGCTGTTTGCTGCTGCTGGCCTGCACGCAAGACCATCGGACAGCCCTACAGCCCGGCGGTTCAAACTGACATTAGATGCTTGTCCAGTGCCACTTGAAGACTGCAAGGGTCTGTTGGTAATCCCCCTTAGGTGCTTGGGAGGCAGTTAACGTCTCGGCCCGGACCTGAGTGTAGGGTCTCGTAACGGGCTAGGACACCCTGCTTTCATTTGTGGGATGGCAGCGCCTGCCAATCTTTTGCTTTCGTAGTGAGTGATTTTTCGTGTGCAAGGTTCGGTACTAATCCCTCTAGGATTTCCAGTGTAAATAATCAAGTATCTCCCTCTCCTTGCGTTCCAGGGAAGACAGGTTTAGACCTCAAAGCGCTCCCAGTAATTGAGGTGTGTTATCTCCGTTTATGCGCAACCGTGAAAGTTCTCTGTACATTTTCTAGGGCGGCAATTTCACCTGCCTTGAAAGGTGCTTTATGTGCACAAACATTCAGCCTCGATAGAACAAGTGAACTGAAAGTGTCACATGGGCTTGGCCTCCCTATTTTTGAAGGTTCTCAATACCATCCTTCATTTTCTAGACAGTTGCGATTTGATACAATGTATATGTCCTTATAGGTGAATCCTCCGACATGATCACTCCCAGGTCTTTGACGTTGGTGTTTCGCTCGATTTTAGGCCAGAATTTGTTTTGTACTCTATGAAATTTAATGTCTCAGGTATAACCAATCTGAGTAATTGAAATTTCTCATCGTTGAACCTTCATATGTGTGTTGTCTGCAGCCCCTGAAAGATTGTGGTTGATGCCGCCTGGAGCCTTGCATGTCGCATGAAGACACTTTCATGCTGATTTCGGGTCTCAGCTGCAAAGGAAGACATTGGGACGATGCTGGGGCTGACATCCTTGTCTATGTCGATATGAGGAATGAGAACAGATGGGAGCGATACTGTGCCTAGTGGTTGAACAGACTTTCACCTTACTCGCCTCCACTTTGACTCTGTTGACGACTACTCCTCTTGTTCTGTTAGTGAGGAACTAGAGATCCATCACCGACTTTTCTGTTTAGTTCCTTTAGCACGCATTTTGGTGCGCTATTACCCAGGGTGCACACTGTCGAAGGCTGTTTGCCAAGTCGTTATATTACATCTGCTTTCTTTTGTCTTACTAGTGCATTAGGACCTGTCGTAGTGAGCCAATAGTTGAAACAGACAGGAGCGAACCTTTTCTTAAACCTTTGTTCCCGGGGTTTGTACTGATGGTTTTTCTAGATGGTGGTGAGCTTTGCTTTCCTTAGACCCGTTCAAGATGTTTAGGAGATGGAGGTTAGTGCTATGGGTCTGATGCTTTGCTGTTGCGTTAACTGCCCCCTTTGTGGATGGGCTATGTCTTGTTTAGTTGTAGTAACTGTGGACGTCCCCCTTGTCCAGCGCCCTCTCCATAGGATGAAACTCGGGTAGGGGCTTCTTGCAGTGCTCGATAAACAACAGAGTTCCATGAAGCTGCCCTGGGCAGAGTGATGGGCATGTCCAGTTATCCCTGTTCGAAGGTCATGGGGCGTCAGATTAACATCGGATAGGCTTGTGTTAATCAAATTTTGTGGCTCCTCATAAAAATTTCATTTTGATCTTCCGACTCTCATTGGTTACGCGCTTGACTAAAACGAGTCCGTATCGGACTTGAGTAGCTCCACTCTTCCTTGCTGTCCATCTGTAGGACCCATCCTTGTTTAGTAGGGGTCCAATACGACTGTTCACGAATTTTGATTTGGCATAGGAAAGAAATTCTTTGGTTTCTTTCGATTTCAATTTATGCTTTTAGTTCGGTCCCAGCGTATGTCCTGACTCCTAAAGGAATTCTTTAAGCGTAAGTTCGCTGCTTGCTATTTCTCTGACCAGTGGTCTCCCTACGCATTTCAATATATTGACCCTTTTTAGCCGCTCGGTTATGCTTTTCCGTACCTGTAAAGGGAGAGCCTTCCTCTTTCTATTGTACATCTACTCTCCGTTTGCTTAGAGGAATAGGCCTTGTGCATACATCGAGTCCACCGAGTTTAATCTGTCTAGGCATAAGTTGGGTCTGTGGTGCTTAGTATATCTGCCAGCTTATATCGGTTAGGAACGTGTTTACTTTGGTCCCACTTTATGTTTTTTGTTATTGAAGTTGAAGTTGGTGATTGCTCCCTCGTTCTATCTCTTTATGTCGGTCTGGGGCTTCTCTCCACCATACATGTCTGAACCTCAATTAATGATTGTGAGTCTGAGTAAGTGTTTTGTTGATTGGTGACATTTCTATCAATCTGCATTGTGAGTGAAGAAGGAGGTCTAGTGTATGCTCCAGTCTATAAGGCCTATTTATTTGCGGGTTTAAAATTGAATTTTGTGCAGAGATTTAAAAGCTCGTGTGAGTGGGAGTTGTCATCAAGCTGCCTCCTGGTGTTATTTGACGCAACAATATATTTGCTGTATGCCTCCATTTAGGTGCCTTAAGTTGAAATCCTCCCAGGCAAAGTTTGGGTTGCAGGAGCTGGAAGATTTTTTCCAGACATGGTCAATTTTAAACAAAGCTGTTCCTGGAATTGCTGGATGTTTGCATCCGAGGCTTGGAGACTACCACAAGGACAGGGTTTGGTTGCTCGACCTTGACTGCTAAAACTTCCACTACATCATTGAGGCATTAAGCAGTTCTGTGCAAAGCAATGATGGGTCAATGATGTTGGCATGGAATGACGAAAGTATGGAGAGAATAAAGTTTATTTTAAAATGTGCGCTTTTTAATATGATTTTGGACAGGAAAACATTTTGTTTTTTTATTAAAATTATTAATTTTAGATAAGAGAACATTTCATTATTATTAAAAAATTATTATTTAGATAAGGAAAAACTTTTTATTATTATAATATTAATATTTTATGATGAAGCACAAGATATTCCACATCATCTTCAAGTCCTTCCAAGATGGACAATGTGGTGTAAATTGTTATATTATTTACACAATTCCAGAATAGTTATGTTACCAGATGAACCAAAGAACCCATGTTATATAAAACTTTTTGTGGAAAATAATTTTCCCTGACACAGAACGGGCCGCGGGGCTTTGACCCCCGGAACTCTCTCCAGTAAATCCAGCATTGTTATGCTTGTGTAAATAAAACCTATTAAAAGGTTATTGTTAAAAATCAGAGAAGAGCCGACAGGAGGCTCTGCGCATGCCAAGACACTCGCCATTGTGGTTTTTGAATGGAATTAAGACGTTTATTTAAAGATGGGAAGAATTTTCGTCCTAAGTATGATTGGTTGACAACCACTTCAAATAGGATGCAAATGTTGGAAGTTGCATTCCTGCATAACGTGAGATATCAGACGACGGACAAGACAGCTCCATAGGAAACTCAATAAGTCTTATGAGTAACCTGGCCAGTGTTATTTTCAGAGATAACATGTGTTTTCTGAGTATGAAGACACATTAATCACCAGTCAATTTGGTGATGATATAAGATATTCTCCTTCCCGTTAATGTAATTTGTGTAATAGATATAATCATGTTTTATTTTAAGAATATACAGTCCACAAATTTAATATATTTACTCAAGCATTCCTGTGATGAATTTTTTCATTAATTATAGGTCCAGACAACTGTGTGGACAGGACAGTGGTAGGTTAAATCGAAGGGGACTTGTTGCGACCTTGGTGTCCCAAATTCCTACTTGTCTAACGGATAAATATAATTTTCTTTATTTCATTTACTGTTATACATAATGAGGCTCAGTCAGATAAATGCAATATCCACATTTATTTATGCCCGTTGATCCTTTCTTGAACCGAGGTATTTAGTGAAGTCATTAAATTAGTTAATTACTTAATTAATTATATTGAAATGACAGAAAGAGGTGGATGGTATTCGGGAGAATTTACTAATGTTTAGTTGATTATAAGTATCAATATAATTTGGAAAGTCAAGTGGGCTAAAGATTATATTAATGTGTATAAGTGTATGGGTAATTGATAAGCCCGAGATAGTTAATATATTAATGTGGATAATAATTTTGCAGAAGACCAAAGTGGGCGTAGATTTATATTAATGTATTTTTATAATTTTAATTTGAGAAACAGTTCACACCAGAGTTATATCAGTGTAGGTGTAATTGATAAGACAGAGCGTTGCAATTAATATTAATGTGTATAATAGGAATTTTGCAAAGGCACAGCCCGTTTCTGGCAAGGAGTATATATAATTTGTAAAAAAATTTTTGATAAGCCAAGGCTGGTTAAAGTTTTTATTATGTACATTTGATATTTTATATAAATTCCCTTACATGTAATTGCTGAGCACAAGACTGGGCTGTATTCAAAGTAAGTGTGGTTATCAGTGTTGTGAGTGTAATCAGGTTACTGATGGTTGAATGTAATACATTGCATCATGGCGGGAAATGGAGGAAAAATTTAATGGAGAAGACAAACAATATGAATTATAGACAAAGAAAGCATCACACAGGCAGAATAAGATCATGTAACCAAGCATATAATATATGTTTGGAGTTAATGAATCAAGAAACTGTGATACTGATGATTTAAAATTGTATTTGATGCTTAGGTAATAATATGTTCATACAAATTATATTACACACAAATATGATGTGGATTGTTAGTAACCGGGTACGATGAGACGAAGTAGATCAGTAGAATGAATTAGAGGAGAAGATTCTTTCTTGTAAAAGTCAGGCCTTGAATAAATTAAAATGTTAAACCAGCAGAAATCAGTCTGCCCACCATCAAATAATATTCTTATATGCCAAAACTCCCAGAATTATGTTTACCTAGTATTTAATCCTGGAGAAAAATGGGAGAAGTTTGGGTCAATTTTTAAAGCAGCATTGTGCTATGACAAAGTGACCTAGCCTGGTAATTCTTAAATGATTTTTAACCTCAATGGACAGGTAAGAGGTGAGCTCACATACTGATACAAGCCTTTCCCAATTTAAATGATTCCTTACAGAGACCATGTTGACTTGTTGAAAGTAACTTATGGTTATACAGAAAAAAAACAAAGTAGGTTGGATGCTAGTGTATATCATTGTTAAGTTAAAATCTCCAATCACTACTTACAAAGGTTTGCAGCGGTTAGAGTTAAACTGAGAGCACTCTCCTAAACTTTAAGTAATAAACTATAATCTGAAAAAAAAAAGGAATCAGACTGGGGGATTGAGTGCCATAGTAACTGCATAAATTAAGCGGGAAAACACTTGAATGGTTTTCTTGTACAGTATCACAAGGTTATTTTGGTCTGGAGGGAAAGAAGACTAGTTCACAAATTATTTGTGCATTGCAGACCAGCCAACTAACTCATTTGAAATATGCAACACATAATAACTCTGAGGTATCTTCCAATTTCATAAAGGGAAAAATGATGCCCAATGTTAATAATCAAAATTTCATTTCCTAAAAAGAGTTGCATAGTCATATCAAGACAGTATAGAAATAAATGATTCTCCACAAGGAAGGAAGAATAAGTACCCTCCTAAGAGTACCCAGTATAAAGAACCAGTCAAGAAAGTGAGATTGTCTCTTTTGCAAGGTTACCAGTGTTCTAAAAATGCAATGCATACAATTCATGGAAATATAAATTGAAAGATTAGGAACTGAGGAATGTATCAGTGTTTAGTATTCACAAATGTAAAGATTGATCATGTTAAATAAACAATGTTATCAATGTCACAAAGGAAGACACCATATATCATGTAAATGGCTATATGTTTAAGTTGATAATAATGATAATGTTGACTTCAGGACACAACAGTAGCTAATGGAAAAATGTGCTGCTAATGTTAATAATGAATGGTTTTGCTGAAGTTACCTTACCGTGTTACAGTACATTAATTGATGAAAAAACATAAACCAAAAATTGTAACTGCATTATTAGACCGGATCCCAACGTAACTTTCATTAAACGTAAAATTCTTGATGTAGAAAGTACAAATGTGTATCCTATCCCACGCTAAAATTATCTAGTTTTTCTCTCGATAAAAGAGCTCAAATGTAGGACACGGTTTAGTAACTGTCAGGTTGGCAATGAGAATAAAACGTGTTAAGGTATATTGTAGATAGTCTTCCAGAGAAAATCTACAGTAAGGCTTAGTAAAGCTACAGAAAACTTTCACAGAAGGTAAAATGAGCACCTTCTGGTGTAATGATGATTCTGTAGGTCCAATAAATATGTTTTAGTAGTGACTATAAAGCCTCCTTTGTAAGGGAGGTAAAGAAAAGGTGGTGCAACCCTTTTTGAAGACGCCGAGGCCATGTAATGTACGTAAGATCCTCGTAATAATAATTCATGACTAAGAAACTACAAATACCGTAACTGTTGGCTTACTCATGAAAGTCGTAACCCCAGTATACTCTCCATAAGGATGGTGTTGAGCCATGCATAAATTGTGGGTATTAGACAGCATTGGAATAAATTAACTAAAAAGTCCAGACGATTGCTTTTGCTCAAGGAACAATACCTGAGAGATGTAAAATTTGAATCAGACAATACTGGGTACACTTTCCAGAATGGCAATGGACAGCTAAGACACCAGAATTATTAACTGCCCTATAATGATAGAATTGCTGAGCAATTAATAATAAATTTATAGAAAGGTACCTCCTGACAGCCAAAATTTATGGTCACTATTTGCCAAACACGGATGAAGAAGGATTTCCTAAACCACTCCCTTTGAGATTGTGTTTAACTGTAGTGCCAGAGTAACAAAATGTACCTATGTAAATACTGTTTGGATGACAGTTCCGTCGTTGACAAAAAATTATGAGATAATTATTAAATTCCAGGTGAAGAATTATGCCTTTACAGCTTGACATAAGTAAAGCTTTCCAAGAGTGGGGTGTACAAAAAGGGCCCATGACCGGGATGTGTACCCGGCTATCTTAGGCCTGGGAATCCTACGGACCCACTAGCCCCCGGATAACCCTTTCACTTAGGACGTAAATATTTGGTGCTAAATACGGCAGTCCGTTCCTACTTCAAGCGACGATAATGCACACCGTAAACGCATGAAAGTCCATTGAGTAAAAGTAATGAGCAACAATTTTATGTGGACAAGTGTCCGTGTGTGAGTCAACTGAAGAAGGAACTGTTAATGACTTACGAGAGGCGCTAATAAAATAATGCAAAGTGCAAATATGCCTCTGAGGAATGGAAAAGTATTCAATTACCAAATTAAAGGACAAAAATATATTATATTATTATCAAGGGGAAGCGCTAAACCCGGAGGACTATACAGCGCCGGGGTGGGGGGGGTGGGGATGGAAGCCATCAGCTAATTCGGAACTGGAAGCCAGATCCAATTCCCTAAGCCAAAAATAAGTAAAATACCCTAGAGATGATGTGCCAAAGTATGTATAGTGTATTGGGATTAACTTAGGATTACTGAGAGAGAATGTGTTAATGTTAAAACTAGATAATTACAGTATGGTTTGAGATAATTTTCCTCCAGAGGGGTGTATCAGCCCCCTTCACCCCCTTCAGCCCCTTCAGTTGCCCCTTCAGCCAGAGGGCCAAGTCCCTCTCAGAAGGGCGATGTAGCTTGTTTACCTGCTACCGTGAGTAATTGATTACAGATGTCCGTATGCATGGTCAAATGACCCCTGCTCCTTCAGGCCAGTTTGCAAAGTGTATTTTTTAATAAGAGACAGTGCATCTCCTTTCTTTAAGCAGGACTCTTAAGGAAAATCCTGCCTCCTTCCCACTGTATTACCTTAGTTAAGAATAGTGGACATTGTTGTCTATGCTTTTAAGACAGCAAGAATCAAACATTCTCTTTCTTGGCTTCATCGAGGAATGCAAGGAAGCAGGAGTACTAGGTCAGCTTTTTTTGGTGCTGGGGCATTACGGCATGGAGCGCTGGTGGCGTCTTTCAGAGTACTTTTGACTCTACGAGAGGACACCTATCGCCAGGATAACCAACAAAGAACACTGATCCCAGTGCTTAGTGTGGACAAAGTGTCTCACACAACATGATAAACACTTACAGAGAAGTGTGATCAACTCTTAGTATATTGTGGGAACATTATTGATGAACATGTAACAACAGTGTTTGCGATCCAACAGAGGTATGCGACATTCTTCAAAGAACACTATCTTCAATCAACTCAACGGAGATCCGGCCGGGAGTAAGTACGGGTTCAATACATATACCCAGTAAGGTTTCTAACGCGTGATGTACTACTATTGACGGACACAGTTGAGTATAAATCGATAGTTTATGTAACTTATCATAAACTGCGGTGATATGCGGACCATTGAGTCCACACAAGAGGTATTTTGTCACCTACAGTGAAGTGAAATATGCTGACATAACACCCCCTAGGGGTAATTATAATTGACAAATATGATTTCGTGACAGCCCTGTTTAATGATTTCGACAGCGTCTAACCTCGACCTTCAGGCGCTGTTAATGAT
>NW_026499122.1:0-14523 GCF_026875155.1 Cherax quadricarinatus | reverse complement strand
TCCTTCTACCCACTCTTAAAAACTGGCATTGGTTTGTTTCTATCATCATCTTGCATTCCCTTAGCCCCATGTTTGACCCCTCCCCTTTCCCTTGCATTTCAATAGTCTGTCCTTGCTAGTCATCATATATGTCGAATCATTTCTTACTCAGTCCTCCTCTGTTCTAAGGTCATCGGTTTCAATTCCTTTAGTCTGTCTTCATAACTCAATTCTCAGCACAGGTATTAATCTGTTGCAAATCGCTGGATATTTTCCGAGCTTTGTTTTTTTGTTCTACGTAAATAGATGTTAACTTACGCTAATTAAACCTAGATTAACAAATATTATCATAGCGTATAAATCAACAAACTTCAAAATATGCAAAAAAATCAGTCGTGTACCCAGACAGGTTGACTGGATACTTTTTCCCTGTGAACAACAAAGCCAGTTTATCTTCAATAAATAACGCCTTGGGATGCCGACTCCACTGAAATATTCTGTTATACCATCCACCCTAAGAATGCAGCAACTTTTTCTGAAGTCCTTATACACAAATGAGTCTCCTAGTACTAAAAATGTTACTCTATTTGTATCTATCACCACTGACGTACCCGGACTGACCCAGTGACCTAATTGTTACTATGACGGCCACCACAACAGCGGCTGCTTTCTTATCCTTGCGGTACTTAGCGGTCTGAGTGACTTAAAGGGTAACACTTAAAATCAGTTACCTCAACGAGAGTTATGGAGAGAGGGAGAGTCGAATTTCAACACATATCGATCATCGCTATACTTTTCTATATCCATTCTGATTAGACTTACATTAAGGTTGGTTCTATTATTTGAGTAGGAGACAGTATACAGTCCCTAATGGCATAATTTTATTACAGGATTTTCCTGACTTACAAAACTTTCCACCCATCTACTTTATGTATAGCCTACCCCCCCTTCCCCATAAAAATTTAAGACCTTATACTTTCTTCCAGTGGCAATGTATTCCATGGCTTTCTGACGGGCCCTTTGTTGCTTTTCTTTTGCATAAATGCATTTTCGAATTCACATTTTAGTAAACTCAGTAAATATTATTTGAAAATTATGGATGTCAACCCTTAATTTAAATTTTAGTTAATGATAATGTGGATAGTTAATTCCTCTTGTTTGATTCGGACTTAAATTTGAGACGAGAATTCTGCTCAAGGGATCCCAATTTTCCTCCGACTATATGAAGGGCTTTAACTTTCAAGAAATTTAAATAAACGATAGTTTAAAACAATCATGGGCCTTTTTTGCAAAAATACTTTCATGCAAGTCTTGAGTTTTCCTTTAAGAACAGTACGTAGGCTGCCAGTAGTACGTCGGCTGCAGTACGTGTGTAAAATCAGGTCTAATTCCGCTTTTAGCACGCTGAGTACGTTCCCTCAAGGGAAATTCATAATATCGTAAGGCAAATCTTTCAAAGTGAATATAAGAGCATGACTAGAGTCCTGGATGTCAACACCTTTTTTTTAAGCTAATAAGAAAAGTAACCAATTCGGGTTTCAGATAAGGTTGAGTTGCAATTTTTTAAGCATGAGCGTATTTATAACACTTTTCTAAATTAGATTTCACTAAGAACTTTTATTCTGCACAATAACACTGCTCATTTTTTTTTTAATATTTATAATTTTTGTGAGATAAAGAGAGAAACAGCTTAAATGTAAAAACAAGATTTTCCTAAAATGTGGAACGATTCGTCCTGAAATTATATCACCAACAAAGTTACTTTTAGAGGAAAGGTTTTTCAGATGAACCCCAAACGAGTTCTGGCAAGCTGAAAGAATTTTCCCCGTGCTCAGGTTGTGATAAATGGCTTACTCTGGGTTAATCAAATTACTTTTAAATGTAACTGTGTCTCACATAAATAATTTTAGATAATGTGGATAATGTGGTGTTCTAAGACAAAGTATAGTCACAATATATATAAATAAAATGGACGCTGTGTGGATTGAGTACAAAATATACAGAGACACAATAGGATTCCATTATAATTAATATATATCAAATTTCAATATTTTGTCGGAGATTATCGTTTTCCTTTACTAAAACACCTTCTCATTAACCTTAATATAATTAAATGAGAAAAAAGAAGAAGAATGAGACAAAAAAGGCACACAATACGTGACTGGTAACAATATTACAAATAACACGCACTAGGGAGAGGGACAAACTTTCAACGACGTTTCGGTCCCGACTTGGACCGTTACAAGTAACCGCTATGACGAAACGTCAAAAGCTTCTCTCTCCTTATGTGCTGGTTTATTTGTGTATATAGAATAGAAAAAGTAAGTCTGAGTCCTACGTAAAACTGCTTGCAAGTGCCGCCTTGCCTGTGTCAACGTAACTGCAGAAGTGCCGCTCTGCTGTTGTCAACGTAACTGGGCTGAGGTGCACCGCTTCTGCTGTGTCCAACGTAATACTGCTGAAGTGCCGCCTCTTTTACTGTGTCAAACGTATAATGCTGATGTGCGCCTCTGGCTGTAGTCATACGTATCTGCTGAAGGTGCCGCCTCTGCTGTGTCAGAGTAACAGCTTGAAGTGCCGCCTTGCTGTGTCAACGTATCTTGTCATGAAGTGCCGCCTCTGCTGTGTCAACGAAAAACTGCTGAGGCCGCCCTCTGCTGTGTCAACGTAACTGCTGAAGTGCCGCCTTGCTGTGTCAACGTAACTTGCTGAAGTGCCGCCTCTGCATCTGTCATACGTAACTGTGAAAGTGCCGCCTCCTCTGTGCTGTGTCAACGTAAGAATGCTGAGTGCCCGCCTCTGCTGTAGTTCAACGTAACTGTGAAGTGCCGCCTCTGCTGTGTCAACTAACTGCTGAAGTGACGCCTCTGCGTGTTCAACGTAACTGCTGAGGGCGCCTTGCTGTGTCAACGTACTGCTGAAGTGCACCGCCTCTGCTGTGTCAACGTAACTGCTGAGTGACCGCTCTGTGTGTCATCGTTAACTGCTGAAGTGCCGCCTCTGCTGTCGTCACGTAACTGCTGAAGTGCCGCCTCGGCTGGTGTCAACGTAACTGCTGAAGTGCCCCGACTCTGCTGTGTCAAGTAACTGCTGAAGTGCCGCCCTCTGCCTGTGTCAAACGTAATTGCCTGAAGTGGCCGTTCTGCTGTGTCAAACCGTAACTGCTGAAGTGCCGCCTCTGCTGTGTCAACGTAACTGAGAAGTGCCGGCTTCGCTGTGTCAAAAGTAACTGCTGAAGTGCACGCCTCTGCTTGTGTCAGAACGTAACTGCTGAAGTGCCGCCATCGGCTGTTGTCAACGTAACTGCCTGAAAATGTGCCGCCTCTGCTCTGTGTCAACGTAACTGCTAAGTTAGCCCGCCTCTGCTGTGTCAACGTTAACCTGCTGAAGTGCCGCCATCTGCTGTGTCAACGTACTGCTGAAGTGCCGCCCTCTGCTGCTGTCATCCGTAACTGCTGAAGTGCCGCCTCTGCTGTGTCACGTAACTGCTGAAGTGCCGATCCCTCTGCTGTGTCAACGTAATGACTGAAGTGCCAGCCTCTGCTGTGTCAACGTAACTGCTGAAGTTCGCCTCTGCTGTGTCACGTAACTGCTGAAGTGCCGCCTCTGCTGTGTCATACGTAACTGCTGAAGTCGCCGCCTATGCTGTGTCAAACGTTAACTGCTGAAGTGCCGCCTGCTGTAGTCAACGTAACTGCTGAAGTGCCGACTCTGCTGTGTCTACGTAACTGACTGAAGTGCGCTCTGCTGTGTCACAACGGAACTCCTGAAGTGCCGCCTCTTGACTGTGTACAACGTAACTGCTGAAGTGGCCGCCTCTGCTGTGTCAACGTAAAACTGAATGATAAGTGTCCGCCTCTGCTGTGTCAACGTACCTGCTGAAGTGCCGCCTCTGCTGTGTCAACGTAACTGCTGATAAGTGCCTGCCTCTGCTGTGTCACACGTAACTGCTGAAGTGCCGCCTCTGGCTGTGTCAATCCGCATTAACTGCTGTGAAGTGCGCCTCTGCTGTTGTCAACGTAAATCTGAAGTCCCGCCTCTTGCGTTGGTCATCTAACTGCTGACTGTGCCGCCCATGCTGTGTCAACGTTATCTGCTGAAGTGCCGCCTCTGCCTGTGTCAACGTAACTGCTGAAGTGCCGCCCTTGCTGTGTCAAGTAACTGCGGAAGTGCCGCACTCTGCTGTGTTCAAGTAAATGATGAAGTGCCGCCTTCTGGCTGTGTCTAACGTAACTGTGAAGTGCCGCCTCTGCTGTGTCAACGTAACTGCTGAAGTGCCGCCTTGCTGTGGAGTCAACGTAACTGCTGCTTGAAGTGCCCGCCTCTGCTGTGTCAACGTACTGCTGATGTGCCGCGCCCTCTGCTGTGTCAACGTAACTTGCTGACAGCTGCCGCTCTGCTGCGTCAAACGTAACCTGCTGAAGTGCCGCCTTCTGCTGTTGTCAAGTAACTGCTGAAGTGCCGCCTCTGCTGTGTCAAACGTAACTGCTGAAGTGCCCGACCTCTGCTCTGTGTCAACGGAACTGCTGAAGTGCCGCCATCTGCTGTGTCAACGTGACTGCCTGTAGTGCCACGCCTCTGCCTTTGTGTCAACGTATCAATCTGAAGTGCCGCCCTTGCTGTGTCTACCGCTAACTGCTGAAGTGCCGCCTCTATGCTGTGTCAACGGAACTGCTGAAGTTGCCGCAGCCTCTGCTGTGTCCAACGTAATGCTGAAATGTGCCGCCCCCTGCTGTGTCAACGTAACTGCTGAAGTGCCGCCGCCTCTGACTGTGTCAACGTAACTGCGGAAGTGCCCGCCCCTGCTGTGTCAACGTATCTGCTGAGCTGCCCGCCTCTTGCATGCTGTGTCAAAGTAACTGCTGAAGTGCCCGCCTCTGTGTGTTCAACGTAACTGCTGAAGTGCCGCACTCTGCTGTTGTCACGTAAATGCTGAAGTGGCCCGCCTATGCTGTGTCAACGTAACTGCTGAAGTTGCCGCCTATGCTGTGTCAACCGTAACTGCTGAAGTGCCGCCTCTGGGTGTAACGTAATCTGCTGAAGTGCCTGCCTCTGCTGTTGTCAACGTAAATGCTGAAGTGCCGCTCTGCTGTGTCAAACGTAAATGCTGAAGGTGCGCCCCTGCTGTGTCAACGTAACTGCTGAAGTGCCGCTCTGCTGTGTCAACGGTCAACTGCTGAAGTGCCGCACCCTGCTGTGTCAAACGGTAACTGCTGAAGTGCAGCCTCTGCTGTGTCACAATACGTAACTGCTGAAGAGCCGCCCTGCTGTGTAACGGCTCAACTTACAGAAATAAACTTAACACAGTGTGGAAAATTTTTGACTAATAACAATCGTATTAAAGTGTCTTTTCATGTTGTATTCACATGGCGTTCTACTTTCGGTTTGGCTCCTGCAGTGCTCCACACTATGGCGTTCTACTTACGGTAGGCCTCCTGCAGTTGCCTCCATAACACTATTCTTTTTTATAAAGGATTCCATCCATCCTGGCATGGGAGATTTTATGTGTACTGGATATTTATGATGTCGTGCGAATAGGTAAATTGGTGTCAATTAGCAAGAGCTCATTTAAAAATTAAGTCCTTCTAAAATTTATTCTCTTATCGTTTAAGATTTTTTTTTTTCATTTACGGTGAACGTAAAATAATAAAATTTTGTACAAAAGGACACTTAGAAAACTTACCTATGTTATTATCAACAAGCGCTAATTTATTTAGCCATAATTTCAATAAATATATTTTATGTAAGTTTACAATCATTTAATTATTAAACAACACAATTAAATATATTTTTTCGTTAGTTTCAGAATGATTTTACCGAAAAATTATTGCATACACAAAATTTTCGCCTTGCTTCTATTCACAGTATGAATAGCGTTGCTTAAACATAGCAGCGCATCTTGCCTATTCGGCCACGACAGTATATATATATATATATATAGATATATATATATAGATAAATATATATAATATATATATATTTATATATATATATATATATATATATATATATATATATAGTATATATATCTGGACTGTATTTCTCAATATTTCTGAAAGAAAAGAACGGTTTCACTCTTAGTTTATTACGAGTTTTTCTCCGGTGCGAGATGAGGGAGTTGCTTGGGGCGACGCCCCGTTGGCGTTTATTGGATATACGGTAATTCCAGGGGTGTGAGGATGGTAGGGGGGTTAGGAGAGCAGGAGAATTGCAATGTAAATAAGAGAAGGTTGGGAATGACGTTGATTATGGGGCATGAGAGACTTGAACGAAAGGGGTGTGATAAAATATAGTAGGAGGATAAAGGACTGGGAAGATAAGGGAGGAGTGGGACAGAAGTAAAGGCATGTGGGAAAAACGGGACGCATAGGAATGAGGAATACGGGGAAAAATGGAAAGAAAAGGCGATGACAGCAAGGGTCTCTGAATAGAAATGATAGATTCGATAATAGTGTGGACTGAGCGGAAATAGATGGACGGGAGAGGCTACGGAAATGGGCTGGAAAAATGTGAAGGATATTAGAAATTTGATAGAGGGAGGGGCAGAAGTGACAAGATATATGGGAAAGTTATATGTGAGTGGGAGAAGATGATGGATGGGAAAGTTTGAATAGTGTGTGAGACTATGTGATGAATGGAGGCCACAGTTAGCAACAATCCGGCCGATGGGTTAAGACGTTTATTAAAACTTCATGAGACAATAGGGAGAAGGGAGAGAAAGAGAGAGAGAGAGAGGAGAGTTGAGTGAGAGAGCGCAGAGAGAGAGCAGTGTGAGAGAGAGAGAGAGAGAGAGGAGAGAGAGAGAGAGAGAGAGGCGGAGAGAGATGAGTGATGATGAGACGAGAGAGGATGATGATGAGAGACAGAAAAGAGGAAAGGGAAGAAGAGAGGAGAGAGAGAGAGAGAGAGAGACGTGAGAACGAGAAGAGAGGAGAGAGTGAATTATACATCTAACTCGGCATCTTTCAGGCACTGCCTAGTTACAGTGTAAATGGCTCTTCTATGGAAAGAGGCAATGTAGTCCCTTCCAAAAAGAAGAGCCAGAGCAGAACATCAGCCAACTACTGACCAGTGTCACTCCTGCTCATTCACTTGGTAAGATCTTGAGACAATAATTCAAGACATTGACAGCAGTTTTTTGACTACACTCTCTACTTTGTGATCGTCAATATGGCTTCAGGAAAGGTTACTCTGCCTGCTGCATCTGTTGTTTAAACTCTCTATAAGAAATGGCACCCGTCATAGTATGAATCAAAGTCAGCTCGTGTGCTAGCACTGGACATTGATGGCGATTTCGACCGGTGTTGGCACCAGGGGCCCTCTTAGCAAAAATTCAAGCACTGGGAATTGCAGGGCTCTACACTATGACTCCTCAGTGATTACCTTCATGGTAGATCTCTAAGTGTTTAGTTCTCATGGAAACGGAATCAAGCAAGACTTCCTATTGGGGCAAGTGTTCCACAAGGAAGCGTGCTGGGTCCTTGTTTTATGGAATGTTACTTAAAACGACCTTCTTCATACTTCATTCCAGATCACTCATTGCTTTGCAGACGGGCTGTACACTGACGTTAACTTATCCAAGAGAAAGAAATGCCAGCTGCTCCTAAGTACTAATCACCAGCTGGAGAGCTATATCAGCTTGGGGAAATAGATGGCAAGTAACATTTGTACCTGAGGAAAACGCAAATGATGTCGTCTTAGGCCACCCATGATGTAATGTAGTGCAGTAGTAAGGATGAATGGGAGGGTGTTGGCACCTGGGAGAAGAAGTTGAATCTCTTGGGCGTAAACTTGCTCCAAACTAACCATGAAGAACCATGTTTGTAAATCTTCCAAACAAGGCAGCCATGGAAGCTTACAGCACTTCGCCTCGTATCTCGCATCTGACTTGAACCAGTTGGGGTTGCAAGATCTGTACGAGGCACAGTACGCCTAACACCTGTGAGTATGCTCCACTTTATTGGTTTGCCTGCCTCCTCTCTCATCTGCGGACTGCTTGGGGACAGAGTAAGAAGAACAGGGCAAGACGTCTCGTCTCTCGCCTGGACCATCCTGATAGTTCTGTCATTTCAGCCATGTGCCTTCACCATAGGGATTGCGTGGGCTGGCCTTTACTGTTTATGTACAAGGCCCAATATTGTCAAATTACCACACTTGGATCACTTCTGAGGACAGCTGTGATGAAAACAAGCTTTGATGCCCACAAGAACGGCACGAATAGCGCAACTTCACTCTGGGCTGTACCCTCTCCAGAAACATCACTCCTTTCTGAGATCCATACATACCCAGGATGACGACGAGTATGGAACCATTCGTACAGCATAATGATGTCAAAAGATAAAGTCAGTTGATCAATGAAAATGCTGGCACCACAGATTGGGCTCCAACTTGATCCTGTTCACTACTTGTAGGCCTCATATAACCAATATAACCTATGCTTTTATAATGAGCTGATGTAGGACAACAGCTCTTACTTGCCAATATAGTTAGGAATCCTTAATCCTGTAAATAGCTCTGTCTCAATAAAAGCTCAGGGATCCTTAACCTTGTCAAACCCTGTTGTAAAAACAAAACAAAAACAAAAGAAAAAAAAAAATAAAACAAAAACGTTTCGACCATATGAATAGTATCATAGCTCTTGTAAATTAAAAAAAAGGTATATAAACCTTAATATTCCCTCCGAAAAATAATACTAAATAACATGACTTTCTTCAAGAAAAAAAAAAATATACCATACGACACCATGACTAACCTTCTAGGGTAGGGTAGGTGGCCTGAGCCGAGCCTTTAGCTTCATAAGACGTCGTCATTCCCATTCCCCTTGCGGGCGGGTTGAGGCAGACTAGAGAGGCCTGCTTGTGGTAGGCTGGGGACAGTTCCGGGTCCCAAGCATTGGGAGGTACTTGTGCCTCCCTCCCATGGGAGACACTTTACGGTCTCAGGACACTCCCGAAAGAGGGAGCCAAAGCGTGGCCACCACTTCTGGAAAAAAGCACGGGCCGTGGAGAAATACCGGCGAATCTTTAATAATAATAATAAAAATACACGATTAAGTAAAATTTTATCGTCTCCGAATTTAATAAACTTTGTTAGGGGAAAAAAAAATATTAAATTGTTATCGTATAAATACGTCCTTAAAATTTCCCGGTCACAACCCATCATCTAGTTAATTTTTGAAAACCACGACCCATACGAAAAGCAACACAATGTCAGACAGGTAAAATGTTAGTCAGATTCCATGCTTAAAGCAAATTGAGAGGATTGGGAGCGATTAGCTACAATCATAGTTAAGCTAAGAACGTGAGTAAATAATCTTGAATCGCAGGTAATCCTCGCAGAATGACGATGCTGTTACAAAAAAACACAAAAAACAATAAAAGACAAAAAGAGGAGAGAAAAAACAAGGAACAAAAAAAAAAAAAAAAGACAAACAAAAACAAGAAACAAAAGAAAACAATAAACAGAAAGAAAACAAAACAAAAAAGAGAAAAGAGAACAGACAACAACAAGAAAAAAGCGGGGAACAGGTACGCGAACGAGTCCTCAAGAATGCCACCACCTTATAGAGCGTGATGATCTAGTACTGGGTCCCCGTCGCGCTCAAAGAAATCTGTTGCAGAATAAGCTGAATAAGAACTATTGGTCAGCATCGGCTCATTCATTCCTGAATCCCGAGATGCCAGGAAACCAAGAGAAAGTCAACGTCCTTGTGCATTGTGAGGAAGGAGGGAGGGAGAGAGGGAGGAGAGAGAGACAAGAAGAGAGAGAAGAGAGAGAGAGAGAAGAGAAGAGAGAGAGAGAGAGAGAGAGAGAGAGAGAAGACAGACTGACAGAGAGAGAGAGAGAAGACAGAGAGAAGAGAGCAGAGAGAGAGAGAGAGAGAAGAGAGAGAGAGAGAGAGAGAGAGAGAAGAGAGAGAGAGAGAGGAGAGAGAAGAGAGAGAGAGAAAAATAGAACCAGAAAACGGAAGACAATTACAAAATAAAGGTTAAATCCATCAAAGTGAGTAGGTCATTTGAACATATGACCCAATCTAAAGCTTGTTAGATTAAATCACAATTCTCGCCTGCTGTTTACCTTACCTTAGAGAACTGCGAAACGTTCAGGAGGCATCATTATGTGTTACTTCAGCTGTCATGCTTCACTTCCCCACTCCTGACGACAAATGATAGTGTAATATACTTAACCAGAGCAGGTTTTGTAGACCTGTGCTCTCACTGCACAGAAATTATAAACATCTTTATCTTCCGATACAGTATCCGCCACCGAGACAGAAGCCTGTAACACCAAGTTCACTACCTAGCGACAACCACGAAATATTTCTGAGATGGTACCAGTGAACTAACCTTTTGGGGACCCGAGTTACTGAGCTTTACAGCCACAGTCCAAAGATATATCCAAGCACTCAGGACTTGGTTGACAAAGAGATTGTAGATGAATGGTTCAAAAGAACCGACATGTTGTAAATTAGACACATATGTGCAACTCTTGGGTATCTTTATTGAGAAACGTTTCGCCACAACTGTGGCTTCATCAGTCCATACAAAGGATTTACTTGAAGACCAGGAGGAGAATGAGGTAATCATTTCCCTCACGCCTTGAGTCGATGTTTTAGTCCAACAATCTTGAAGAGAAAACGGCATAGTAGCGGAGAAGCAGCTATTTATCCGTATGACGGCTAATCGCCGTCATCTTAAAAAAACAACAAACGGACAACATTATACTTCAACCAGGCAAGCTCCTCTACCTAACACAGGAAAAGGATCTCATTATATACCTGATCTCGTCACAAATTTTTGTCAAATTTTTCAGTCACATATGTACACGCTAAAACTCTCTCGCTAATATACTGTTATTTTTATTCTCTGTATGTTAGAAGTGATCATAGTCTTAAGGACTGAAACGTTTTTTTAAGGATTACCAAGGCTTTTCTCATGGCGTTTTTTTTTCAAACCATATGGTAGGCAACAGTACCAAATTTATACCAATGCTATACATTATTTCACACCGATAAGGGTCAATGAAAGGGTGTGGAGTGCGATGTAGGAGAAATACTTTAAACTGTTCTTTAGACAACCATATATACGTTAAGCGATGCTAAATCGCGTGTATCGATTTGGTTCCAGTTTCTGAAGGTCATAAAAAAAATAATCCTCGAAATGATTACTGGCCCCCGAACCTTGAAGGAAACGCGGTAAGCTTATATCGTATACGGAACAAAATTCGTAAAGCATTTGGATAAAATTGTGTGTAAATGGGAATAATTTTACGTTAGTCAAATTTATTTGGAGTAAATTAGTAGGAAATCTCAGATTTTGGTTCTTGCCAACGAGAAATCACTTAGTAAATAATGATCAAGTTAATATGAGCTTGGGGAAAGCGAATCACACAGCACTAACTGAAGCTCTTGAGCTTCCATATATCAGTAGATCATTATCACAAATCAATGTCCCCTGACTTCTCTTGCCTGCTTCATAAGTCCTAATGTGAAGCTTACTGATATTAATCTGTGAGTCAGATAGCTGTGATGGTTGCCCAAAGATGATATTTTTCAAAACACAAGTTCAAGCCGCCCAGGCTACTTATGGTTTCGAAATATACCCAGAAATAAGGCCTCTAAAAGGATAACAATAGATTAAAACAGCGCAGAGTCAAAACAGCAGAGGAACACTTAGAAATCAATTTGATTCAGGGCTATAAATGAATGCTAGGAAGGACTTCTAAATCATTGAATAGTCCTTTTCAAAAACGTTTCACTACACAGTGCCAGAGTAAATGGAAAACGGCAAAGGTGAATATCTTAATCCACAAAGCAGGAGACAGTTCCTTATCTATCTTAGAATAGAGACAACTGTGGTGGGAAAACAGATGAAGCAATAGTTGTTGAGGCTATTCAAGCAGCTGAAAAATAAATTATCAACGAGTCTCAACACTGTTTTTCAAAGGGGTGTTCCGTTAATTTACCTTTTTTTTACCAAGGTATTTGAGGAGGTAGATCATGGTAATGAATATTATACAATGTATATGAACTTCAGTAAGGCTTTTAATAAAGTTTCACATCGGAGATTGTTGAGGAAAGTAGAGGCACAATGAGGAGAAATTAGTGTGGAGACGTCACAAGCAGTGTTCCACAGGGGACAGTGGTGGGCCCTTTGTTCACAACATACTTGAACGACATAGACGAGGGAATAAATAGCAACATAAGCAAATTTGCCGATGTCACTAAAATAGGTAGTCCGATTAATTCTGACTAGGACACAAGTGCGCTACAGGAAGATAACATAAAAATGGAGGAACAACGCAACAGATCTATTGGCCCATACTAGGCAGGTTTTTCTCAAACCCCAACCCAAACCTCTTTTCAATGCTACCCTAGGAATAGACTGATGCAGTGGTCATAGAAATGGCAAGCGCAGTTTTAATATAGACAAATGCAAAGTTCTAAGCCTTGGAAATGAAAATAACATTGATTCTTATGAACTAAATAATGTAAATCTTAATCACTCTGAATGCGAGAAAGATTTAGGAGTTCTGGTTAGCAGTAATCTAAAACCAAGACAACAGTGCATAAGTGTTCGCAATACAGCGAATAGAATTCTTGGCTTCATATCGAGAAGTATAAATAACATGAGTCGTCAGGTTATTCAAGTCTATATATCGTTAGCATATATTTTGATTATGCTACACAGTTCTGGTCACCGTATTAGATAATGGGCATAAATGCGCTGGAAGATAGACGAAGAAGTTTATTCCCCCATGTATCAGAAATCTTTCCTGCGAGGATAGACTGAGGGCACTTAATCTGCACTCTCTAGAAAGGAATAGAATTAGGGGGGATATGATTGATGTATATAAATGGAAACCAGGAATAAATAAAAGGGATATAAAAAAAAACGTGCTGAAATATTTAACCAAGACAATACTCGCAGTAATGGGTTCAAGTTAGAAAAAATTAGATTTAAATGAGTGGATGGAACTCTCGAGTAGCTTCATTGAAACTAAAACCTGTGTAGCTTTAAAAATATTTTAGACAGTTATATGAGTGGGCGAGTTAGATCTGCCTATCACAGGTCAGTAGACCTGCAGCAATGCTCCTTCCTTCTTCAGTGGGTGTGAAATGGACCTGCCTAGAATGGGCCCGTAGACCTGCTTTGGTACTCCATCTTGCTTATGTTCTTATGTAACTAGATGTTCGAACTCGACTAGAAACTCAGCAGCAGAACTTTTGATCTCTTGAATTTTGCTAAATAGGTCATCCATATTACTGCGAAGTCCTGCCATAGCCCGTCTGGTAAATGCCAGAAGGCTTACTGCCCAGATCGGTCTGCGAGCCAGCTGTCGTGTTGGTTCAGTACACGATTTCAAGTAAAATAATCTCCAAATACAAATTTAGATAAAAAATAACAAAAATAGGCACAATACCGCGACTGAAACAATAAACAAATTACCTGCTTTTGTTGACGTTTCGATCCCACCTGGGCCCTTTAAATGTCACACTAACACTCAAAGGTTCAGCTTCAGGTAGGTTTGCCAGGGTGAGACCTGACCCAGGCCTTCCCCATGTGGTGACCCGAAAATGGCTCCCGAAAGAGTGTCGGAGTTTGTATAAGTGATATACCGTTTACAGCCCTATGGCAGAGACACGGTGTGCATTCATGCCAAGTGGAGTTCCGTTTACAGTCCTATGGAGTGGGCAGCCCTATGTCAAGGGCACGGTGAGTCTTATTCAAGTTAGGTGGAGTACAGTTTACAGCCCTATGACAAGGACACAAATAGTTTGCACGTCAGGCGGAGGACTGTTCACAACCCTATGGCAGGGACAGTCCTATAACAAGGGCATGGCGAGTCTTCTTCAGCACAAGTGGTGGAACAGTTAACTACAATCATCGTCAACGTTCTGTAGCTGGGGTACAGCACGACTTTGGTTCAAGTGGTGTCAGAGCTGGTGTTCTTGCTCTCTGCTCTCTAAAGTTCTGTTGCATTAAGCCATTCCTGGCACTTGGGCCCCAGACTAAATCTTAGTCCTGGTTTTGTCTCTGTAGATGCCTACATTTCTCATTGCACTGTCAAATGCTCCAAACTTCAGAACACTCATGACTTGATCTTTTCTTCTCCTCCTCCTCCTTCTCCTCTCTCTACCTCTTCTCCTTTCCTGTTTTTCCTTTGATTTCCTTTTTTGTGCCCAGGTGTGTTCTGCCCTTCATCCCACCCATCCACCCCCCTGTGTTTTTGGTCCTAGTCTCCCTTAATGCTCCCGCAGTGCTCCTTTGTCTTGTCCTTTGACTTACTCCACTTCTACTACCTACTACTACTACTACTAGCTTTACTACTACTTTTGCCTCTCTTCATTTCCCTTTCTGTTTACCACTATCCCCACTTACTACTAACACTACTACTACCACTACTACTTCCACTACTTATCTTTTTTCCTCTACGCTGCTTCTCCACTCCTTCTTTCTCCTTTCTTTTTTTCATTTCCTTGTACCCTTCTTCTATAATACTGGCTCCCTCACCTTAGTGTATTTATTAGTGTCCAATTGGACC
>NW_026499112.1:0-20052 GCF_026875155.1 Cherax quadricarinatus | reverse complement strand
CCTTGGAAAAACTGTCGAATTTGTTACAGGGTGGTAACCCTTCACATTTTCAGTGTCAAAAAAATTTAAAAAAAAAAAAAAATGATTTTTTTTTAAAATCATAAGAACTTCCCCCAATGTAAATGACACCGAGAACCAAAATTTGATGAAAAACTAGGGAAATTTAAATGCTCTCGTCGAATTTAAAGCATCTCAGCGATATTTATGCATCGGCGATTTTGTCCACTTTGAGCCCTACTTTCGCCAATTGCATTGTTCCAGTCGACCAAACTCAAAGCTGTTTCTTTAGAACCCCTTTTTGTTCTAATGACCGATACAAGAAACCGTCTATTCACCAATTTCAACTACCCAATAAAGTATCAGAAAATTGGTAATTTGGCTTATTTCATACACAATTCAAGGATGGCCAATTTCAAAATAGGGTCCAGAATAAGCAATGCAGACATTTCTGGCCCCTAAAATAACATTTTCTTCTCTGTTCATTAGTCATGTCTCCAGGACTCTCTTATATTACCCCTTGCTTTCCATTTTGAATTTTTATTCACACAAAAAATAGAAGATTTACTGTTATGCAGACTACTGCATTATTGTAAAATTTTTTTTTTTTTTTTATTTATTATCACACCGGCCGATTCCCACCAAGGCAGGGTGGCCCCGAAAAAGAAAAACTTTCACCATCATTCACTCCATCCCCTGTCTTGCCAGAAGGTGCTTTACACTACAGTTTTTAAACTGCAACATTAACACCCCTCCTTCAGAGTGCAGGCACTGTACTTCCCATCTCCAGGACTCAAGTCCGGCCTGCCGGTTTCCCTGAATCCCTTCATAAATGTTACTTTGCTCACACTCCAACAGCACGTCAAGTATTAAAAACCATTTGTCTCCATTCACTCCTATCAAAAACACGCTCACACATGCCTGCTGGAAGTCCAAGCCCCTCGCACACAAAAACCTCCTTTACCCCTCCCTCCAACCCTTCCTAGGCCGACCCCTACCCCGCCTTCCTTCCACTACAGACTGATACACTCTTGAAGTCATTCTGTTTCGCTCCTTCTCTCTACATGTCCGAACCACCTCAACAACCCTTCCTCAGCCCTCTGGGCAACAGTTTTGGTAATCCCCACCTCCTCCTAAACTTCCAAACTACGAATTCTCTGCATTATATTCACACCACACATTGCCCTCAGGCATGACATCTCCACTGCCTCCAGCCTTCTCCTCGCTGCAACATTCATCACCCACGCTTCACACCCATATAAAGCGTTGGTAAAACTATACTCTCAACATTCCCCTCTTTGCCTCCAAGACAAAGTTCTTTGTCTCCACAGACTCCAAAGTGCACCACCACTCCTTTTTCCCTCATCAATTCTATGATTACCTCATCTTTCATAGACCCATCCGCTGACAACGTCCACCCCCCAAATATCTGAATACGTTCACCTCCTCCATACTCTCTCCCTCCAATCGAATTCAATCTTTCATCACCTAATCTTTTGTTATCCTCAAACCTTACTCTTTCCTGTATTCACCTTTTAAATTTTTTCCCTTTTTCACACCCTACCAAATTCATCACCAATCCTGCAACTTCTCTTCAGAATTCCCCAAGAGCACATGCATCACAAAGAGCAGCTGTGACAACCCCACTTTTTGTGTGATTTTTATCTTTTAACTCCACCCTCTTGCCAAGACCCTCGCATTTTCTTTTCTTAAAAACCCCATCTATAAATTATTAAACAACCACGGTGACATCACACATCCTTGTCTAAGGCACTTTTACTGGAAAAAATTTCCCTCTTTCCTACATACTCTAACTGAGCCTTGTAAAAATAATACAGCGCATTTGGAAACATATTAGACCCCCAGTTGACGGAAATTGGGCGTGTGTGTATTTGTTTACCTTGAACACACAAAAATCGAACTTTCCCCTTACTTTGAGCTCAAAATTTAAGAACTTCTAGTGCATAAACCTTCAACATCATCCAGTCTGTAAAAAATTCCATTCTATTTAAAAAAGACCAAAAAAATGAGAATACAAACATAAATACATACCACACAAAAAATCACCGCAAATTCGCTGTTAAAATGAAAAAAAAACGGAGTTTTTTTACTCATGCACTTCCTGCTGCGGGAAATTTTTTGTATCACTGCGCACACTGACCACTCAGACCCTTTCCCTCTCATATGTAGGCCTACCAGCTTTCTCTCCGCAAACTGAAACTGCTAGAATTTTGTCATGCTATTACGGGACACTGGCTTGCAAGCGTAATATTAGCGGACCCGACAGTGAAAGGGTTAAACAGGTAAAAAAATAAATACATATATTTTATTCATCTAATATTTAACCCTTAAAAACTGCCCAAAAACGTAGATCTACGTTTTTTCAACATTTGAAAGTATGTAAAAAAAAGCAGTTCTTCTTTTCTTTTTTTACATTTGAAAAAGTGTAAAAAAAACTTTGATCTGTTTTTTTTTTTTATTTGAAAATATGTAAAAAACATAGATCTATTTTTGGGAGCACTACGCATGTGAACTTTAGATCTGCTTGGACAGTTTAAAGGTTAACCTGCTGCACAAAAGTATTTCCGATGTGGATTGATGGGTCCCCTTCGATATCCCTATTTAGATTAGGCATAGCAAAAGGAAGACTCAGCACATGAACGTTTTTAAATTACTTTAAAAATACTATTTATGTATGTAAAAATAGAGCACGTTTTTTTTACATAAGTAAATAGTGTTTTACAAAATTTTTTTTTTACGAAAGTTCAGATACTGAGTTCGCTCTTTTTACTTGCATCTCGTATAATACCTTGAGAATTCACAAGTTTAAATTTTTGTTAAAAGTGACCTCCAATGACCAGTGACAACATAAACAAATACACTGGACTTTTATATTTCGTATGTTCCATCAAGTGAGATAAACAATTACCACAAAACATATTTTTAAAAAATACATTTAGAGAATCAAAACTTTAAAACAACTGAGTCAAGTAACTGGAAACATGTAAAATTTCTCTTGTGCTTTATGGGAGATTTTCCTTGATGGTATTGGCTGACAGGGTTACCGGGTAAGTTAGGTAACATATCTGTGGTGGGATAGTGAGAACCAATTTGAGCGACAAGAAACACGGGTAAGAATAATCCGTAAAACAGTGGTACCTCGATATTCAAACTTAATTGTTCCAGGAGGCTGTCGAATATTGCATCAATTTTTCCCACATGAAATACACCTACTATCCGACTTACGACTGAGCTTGGTTTTTGACCAACCGGTCCGAAGTCGAAATGGGCATAAGTCGAACTTTACTACTGATATCAACATCACATTTTTTGTAATGAATTTATTTTATTGTTATATTTTGGTAATTCATTGTTTACTTTACAGTATAAAAGCTGTTAGTACTGTATTTTTATACTGTAAGGTTTAGAATAAACACTGTGTACAACAGTTTGTTTATTTCCCAGAAATTTTGGTATAGAAAACATGGTCGTACATCGAGTGGTCATATGTCAAGCAGTTTGGGAAGTCCCGGATAGTCTATGTCGAGCAGGTCGTAAGTCGGATAGTTGTATGTCGAGCAGGTCGTAAGTCGGATAGTCGTAAAGTCGAGCAGGTCATAAAATCGGATTTGGGAGTTGTAATATAAATTATTAATCCATCCCAGACCCCAAAAAATTACCAATTAAAAAAAATTTTGAGTGAAAATATTGCTTATTTTAACCTATTTAAACCAGCCCCTACTTGCCTTAAATTTTATCACCTCTCGCGCTGTTTCCCGGATGTCTCGCCTAAGGTCACTCTGCTTTACTTTTTTAAAAATCATTGTTTCAGAAACACTGTCACCAGTCAACTGTTTTTCGATAATCCATGCTAAAAACAGTTTTTTTTTTTTCCATTTCTTCAATTATCTGTGACCTTTTCACAGCAAGAATTTTCACCACTTCTGCCACATCACAGGACAATATGGTGAATTTCACCATACTATATTGAGTGGGGCAGGTCTGACACGTCTTCCACTTTTCCATTTCACGAGGTTTTTTTTTTTACTTTATTCTCACTGCTGTCCTTTTAGGCTTGTTTAGATCACTATTCCTTTTTGAGGCATGATTACTTATTTTCAATGAAAATACTAAAAAACAAGAGCTGACGAGAGACTGAGCGCACGATGCTGTGTTTATCACTGGATGAAATCCGACGAATATCAGGGAAGTGTCCGAATACCAAGGCAAATTTTCCCCAAGAAAGTCGAGCGAATATTGAGTTGTATGAATATAAAGGGGCATGTGAATATTAAGGTTCCACTGTTTATTGTATCAGTTTAAAAAACTTCGACTGGGTTTAGTATTGTACGTATATTTGATCTCTCACATCATTTGTTCCCATTTCACAAAAGAACTGTAAACAAAAAAAATTTATGAAAAATTTTGGGTTGATTTGGACCAAAATGTCGTCATAATTCCCTTTTCCCCTCCTTTGTGGGTTTTTTTTTGTATCGTTCCAGTCACAAAAACTGAGTCTTTTTTTTTTTTCCCCCCATTTGCATTTTTGTGCTTTTGGTCACACGCACCCAGGGGTTAATGTTTTAAAAACCCTTACCCCCCTCAGAATATTCACATTTAAAAAGGGGAACTTTAAATGCTTTTTTGAGGAGAATGAGAGACCTTTGCCACACCTCCCCCCCTTTCAGTTTTGTTGCCCCCCGGAGATCACGGGGTTGGAAAACTGTCACAAAAAATATTTTTTTGAAATTTCACATCTTTGGACAACTGCTACTGCTTTCCGGGCACAGTCTTTTTAAAACATTTACGTCCTCCCCCACACTTCACAAAGGGCTTGGATGAGAGATAGTCATCCCAGGGGGAGAATCCCCTTTTTTAAATGTACAAAATTTTGGAAATTCAATATCCGCAGACTTTGGGGCTTTCTTTTTTGAAACTCCTATTTTTTCCCTCATACAGCCCCAAGAGATTCGTAAGACGGGACCAGGCAACAAATTCCTGCCCCTTGGGGTTTTTGATCAAAAAAAATTTACGGGAGTTTTTGTTTTCCATTTCCACTTGTCACATTTACCGGCCCGAGGTGGACCACAAGCTGAAACAGGGGAAACTATCCCCCCTTTCTCTTGACTCTTAAACATGTCAATTTCATTTAATCCAACTTGTTCCATAAAATTCTTATTCACTGATCCCATTACTTGCTGTATTTGAAAATCTTTTTCTTCATCTTGCACCACTTTTAAAATAAAACATAAAAACAAAACGGGTTTTTTATCTGGGGCTGCCTGCAGAAAAGGTTCAAAGGAAATTTGAAAAGGGATCATTACTTGCAAAAAAAAAAAGGCCTTTAAACCAGAATTTTCCCAATTATATTTACATGAGGTTCACTTACAACTGGCTGTTGCCCGCTTGTAAGGCACTAAAATTCTGAGGTGAAAACCCAAAAAATGTTTTGGTTTTGGGAATGAAAAGAAATGCACAAACATGCCGGGGAAAAGGGGGGTTTTAAATGAAACTGACATTGAATTTTAAACCCCCGGGAAATACACATGATCAGTGTTAATTTTTTTCAGGGAAACAACAGACGTGTAAAAAACTGAACAAGGCCGCTCTTCTCAAAGGGCCCCTTCCCTGCAAGGCCCCCTTCTTTTATTTTTTTCCCAAAAGCATCAAAAAACATTAGGGGAAAAAAAAAATTCAGTGTGGGGGTTTCCCTTTGCCCCCAATGTATTTTTTCAAAAAAATTTTTAAACCCCCCTATTATAAAAAGGAAAAATTTGTCTAATTTTCCCCAAGAAAGGGGTCCCATAATGTTTAATGGACCTACGAAAATTTGAAAAAAACAAATTTAAATGTTTTTTCCCCGGGAAAGAAGGGGGGTGGGCTGCCGGGGTTTGCAAAATAAAAACCCCCGGATGAAACCCATTGGAGGAAAACCGGGGCAAAAAACTGGTTTTTCTAAAATTTTAAAATTTTTTCTAAAATTTTCAGCATTAAAAAGGGGCCGTAACCAGGGAACCCAAACAGAAGGGAAAAAAAAGGCCCATCTGCATGTAGCACCAATGGGGAAACGCAAACTGGTCGAAAAACTCCTAAAAATGACCATACGGGAAATTCAAAATTTTTCTGCAAAAAAAAAAGGTTTTAAAAAATAGAACCCTGCCAGAGAATGTCACCATCAACTAACGCCTTTCAACGTGGTAAACAAAGCTGAAACCTGTTTTTACTTCCTCGGAAGCAAACAAACCCCGGGTTTGCTGACTTTAGGTCGAGGGGTTACATCTAAAAACACAATTGAAAAACCCGGGGTGATTTTTTTTTCTTACCAAAAACCCTTTTTGGCTATTATTCCAAAATGCCCCCAAGAGGAAATTTATCAACCCCCCTCTTTCCAAAATTTTTCATATCTTTGGTATAATCGGACACTTTTTTTTTTGAAGTCAAAAAACTTTCTCGCCAACATTTTCTTCAAAAAATCCTTCCTACCTTTTGGGAAAAAACGAGAGTTTGAGGTACTCCTTAATGTAGTACAGGGGATTTCCATGACGGGGAGACGCCCCATTTCCTCCTCAAAACCAACATCCACTAAAAGAATCTGTCGTCAAAAGAAACCCCGCACTCGATTAAAGGGAAAAAATGCCTCGCAAAACAAAACGCAACTTTTTTTTGAAGTTTTTTTCCACCAGAGACATCGGTTTTTTTTTTCAAGCCCCAAACGGGATGGAATGCAAAAGAATTTTGAAACTTGATCTAACGACTTTTTTAGGGGAAAAGAAAATTTTCAAGTGCGTTTTTTCCAGAACACGAGGGAAAGCTTTAAAAATTTTTTTTTAATTCTTCATTTTATTGAATTTTTTGCTTCTTTAAATTTTTAAACAAATCCTTGACACACACTGATTTGTGCAGATCTTGGTTGAAACCTTTTTTCCCTTTAGGAATATGCTAATTTCTTTCCTAATGATGGTAGGTCCCCCTTTAAAAACCGGGAAACCCCCCTTTTTCTGTTTCCCAAACAACCCCCCTTTTTTAAAAATATCAGTTCCAATATTTCAGTTTCCCATCTCTCACTTCTTTTTCAACTTTAGTTTTCCAGAACTGTAACTTTCTCTTTTAATTGGGAAAACAAGAAAAAAAAATTTTAAAAATATGAATGCCCCAGGAGTTTAAAGGGGAAAATAATTAATTCCTTTACATAATAAATTAAAATGATAAACAACATGTTCTGGTACATAAGTTGAGAGAGCATTTTCCCCCAAAACCGACAGCGGGGGAAAAGATCTTTGCCCGGGAAAAACTATATGTGATTTGGGTCAAAAATTTTTTTTTTTGTGGACCAACTCAGACCAAAGTTGTTGCACCCTGTTGTTTTTGAGACAGCCCAGATAAATACTCCCGAAAAAGGAAGCCCCTGTGGGAAACTAGGAGTTACCGAAGAGCTAAATTCAGGCGTGATCAACTTTTTTCTTTTTTTTCCGAACATCGGCATGTCCAGTTTTTCACAAGAAAATGACTTGTGTTTACTGGGAAATAAAAACATACTGTTTTTTAAAGGCGCAAATATTTTTTTTTTTTCCCCAAAAATATGCCCTCAAACCCAATTACCCAGCTTTTTGGAGGTGTACAGGTAAAGCCATCACAAATTTCCACATCTTTTGGGATCTGTAATGTCCCAGATTAGTGAGTTTGCCAAAATTACAGAGGGGGTTGGGTTATAACACATTTAAATTAACCCGTAAAAAAAAGGTCCAGCAGATCTACTTCAAAAGTTTAGCGCTACAAAAAATAGATCTACTTTTTTTACATACTTTCAAATGTTAAAAAAAAACGTATATTTTACTTTTGGGCCCCGTTTTTTGGGGTTAAAAACCTGTAAAAACAGAGACATTTCTAAACCTCTTCCTTTTTTTTTCGTCCCTTGGCGTCCCCCTCCGCTGGGTTTTCTCCCTGGGGATTTCCCAATCAGGGGAAAAACAATTTCTGTGGCATATAAGATGAGATTTGAAATTATACAAGAAAAAATTTAGTGCCAGATTACTAAATGAAACCGGATAATTGTTTGGGCCGGTTTAAGTGATGGTTTGACCGTAGTACCATTAAACTAATTTGCCTGTTTACCCCAACAACCCCTTTTTTTCCCGGTAATTTTTTTTTTATTTTTAACCACCTAAAATGATCCTGAATTAAGGGAAAATTATCAGATCCAAAAAAAAATACTGTACATACGGGTAGTAATAAAAAAATAGCTCCCAATTTTTGCAGAACTTTAGGTGTTTTTTGGTCATTTTCCCAAATTTTTAAACAATAAAAAAATTTTATCTCACGGAAGCAGCATTAACATGCCCCCCACAAATCAAAATATTCAGGGCTATTTGGAAATTTTTAAATTCAGGGAACTGAAAAACTTTCCCATTGCAAAATTTTACTGTGAAAGTCTTTTTAATTTTTCCTTTAAATCATTTAAGCAAAATTTTCATTGAAACCCTACCACCCCGATTTAAACGACCGCTCGACAAAAAACGACCATTAAAACAAAAGACATTTGTTTTCTATCCCAAAAATTTTCTGGGAAATAAACAAGTAAAAAGGGGCCCCCCCCGGTTTACGATCACCCTCCCAATGGACCAATTATATACACAAAAAAACCCCACTTGAAAAGAGAAGCTTACACGACGTTTTTTTTTCCCGTTTGGGGACCATTGACAAAGTCACACTGTGACTTTTTCAAGGGCCCCCAAAGTGGGCCCGAAACGTCGTCGTAAGCTTCCCCTTTTTCCCAGTGTGGGTTTTTTTGTATATTTTCCATTCACGGTATTGGGCCTTTTTGTTTTTTTTGCCAAATTATATAAGGTTTTTTAGTAATTTCCCTTTTTGATTTTGGAAAGTTTGGGGGTCCTAAAAAACAAATGGACTAATCAAAATTCCAATTTTTTCCTTAGGGGAACAAATTCGGTCAGTACGGGCCCTTTGAACATACTTCGGGAAATTTTGAAAAAATTTTTTCGAAAACCCGGGGGGGTCCACTGAAATTTGGGGTTGTACACAGTTTTAAAAACCCTAAACCTTAAAGTATAAAAAACAGTACTAACAACAAAAAAAGGAAAAAAAAAAAACATGAAAAAAAACCAAAATAAAACAATAAAAAAAAAGGTCATTACAAAAATTGATGTTGATATTCAGTAAAAGGGGTTCGACTTATAAATGCCCCTTTCGACTTACAAACCGGGTTTGGCGGAACGAACTCGGTCATAAGTCAGAGGAAATTTTGTAAAAATAAAATAATTTTAATTTCATTAAAATACAATTTTTAAAAAAGGGTTTGGAATGCCCTTTGGGGAAGTTTGCAGAGCATTTCGGGCAAACTTAAAAGTTTTAAATAGGAAATAACGGGAAAAGTTTTTTAGCATTTAAACACTTGCGTGGGGTAAAAACCCCCAAAAGGAAACTTTTATACAATAAAATACAAAGAAGGAAAAAATCCTTTTGGGTTCATTCAAAATTTGGCATTAATAAATTTAAAAAGGAATTTAAAACCGTTTAAATTTTTAAAAAAAAAAAGGACATTTATTTTAATTTTTTGGGATGATTAGAGATAATAAGTCTAGTTTTTTTTTTCAGTTTTTTGTTTTCATTATTTAGGGGTGCTGGGATATGTTAGGGAAAAAAGGGTAAATAACAAAAAGGCAAAATTCCCCTTTGACGGAACGATACACAAAAAAACCCCCCCCCACATAAAAGAGAGAAGCTTACGACAAAGTTTTTGGGTCCACTTGGACCATTGACAGGGTGCATGTGTCATTTCATCCTGTGGGTTTTTAATATAAAAATTTCTTGTACTAAACTACTACTACTACTACTACAACTATCCCTCCACCTAAACCTGCCTATATAAAAGGCCTCCGGCCCCCACCTCTGTTAGTGTGCTTTGTCAAGGGTCCAAGTCGGACCGAAACGTCTTTCGTAAGTTCTCTCTTTTAAATGTGGGGGTTAAATTTGTGTAGGGATAAAAGGTTTTTTTTAATGGTATTTTTTTTAAATGGGTTTGCTGAATCTTTATTTCGAGTTTTCCCTCACAGAGATTTCCGGGTTTTTTTGGGCCCTTTTTATGTACATTGAATTTTTTTGGAAAATTTAAAAACGGACACAGGGAATATCACAAAAAATTTTTGTACCTTTTTAATTTTTAAAATCTGTAGTCCTATTGCAACTATCTAAAAAAAGGTACTTCAGGTCAGGATTAATTTTAGAGTTCACTTTTTTTGTAAATGAAAGGATGTACAGTAAAAATTTGGTAAATTTTTTTTTGTATAGTGAGTAGGTTTAGTTTTTGAATTTTTGGGGGGGGGGGGGTTTCCTACCCCATGAATTGTGTGTTTCATTCGACTGAAAGCTTTTGGGTTTTGGGTTTTTTGGGCCAATGTGGACCCCCGGGCAAAATAGCAAAAAGGTGAGGAAAGGGGTAGATCAGTGAATAGTAAAAAGGGCCTCTCCTCAAACTGTCCTCAGATCACGTTCGGAAAAATGAATTCGTTTGTGTCAACCCAATTTTTTTTATATTGGTTTTTAAAGTTCCTTTCCCTTTTCACCCTTTATAAAAAATTTTTAAATATATTTTTTTAAAAGGGTTTTTAAATGGGTTTAAAAACACTGTGCCTTTGGGGGGAAAAACTAAGAAAAAAAGTTGCAGATTGGTGGAAGAATTTTGGGAGGGGGATGTAAAAAAAGAAAATTAAAAATGGGAAAACAGGAAAGAGTAAGGTTTTGAGGGGAAAAAAAAAGATTAAATGAAAGAAAGATTTTGGAAACAGATTGGGGGGGAAAAGATTGGGGGAGGTGAAGATTCAGAATCGGGGGTGGACATTCAGTGGGTGGGTCTATGAAAGAAGAGGTGAATCAAAGAATTTCGGGGAAAAGGGGAGCAAAAATTTCACTTTGGAAATCTGTGGGGACAAAGAAATTTGTCCTTGGGAAGCAAAGGGGAATGTAAGAGAGAAAAAATTTTAAAACCCAAAACTCTTATAGGGTGATGAATGTTGAGCAGGAGAAGGCTTGGGGGCAGTGGGGGATGTCCCTTTTCAAGGGGAAAAAGTGTTTTGTGGGTTTTAATGCAGAGAATTCAATTTTTGGGAAATTAGGAGGAAGTGCGGGATTGCCAAAACTGTTGTCCAGGGGGCGAGGGGAAAGGGGTTGGAGGGTTTGGTTTTTGGACATGTAGAGAGAATAACGAAACAAAGGGCTTCAAGAGTGAAACAGTTTTGTAGGGGGAAGGAAAGGGGGGTAGGGTCGGCCTAGGAAAAGGGTTTGGGGGGAGGAGGTTAAAAAAAGGTTTTGTGTTTTAGGGGCTTTTGGGCTTCCCCGCGTGCCATGTGTGATCGTTTTGATAGGAGTGGGGACAAATGGTTTTTAATTTCTTATGTGCGTTGGAGTGTGAGCAAAATAACATTTATAAGGGGTTTAGGGAAAACCCCAAAGGGCCGGGCTTTTATCCGGAGCTGGGAAGGGACAGTGCCCGCACTTTTGAAGGGGGGGTTTTTAATGTTTCAGTTTAAAAAAAACTGTAGGGGTAAAGCACCCCTTTTGGCAAGACATTTTATGGAGGAAAGATGGTTAAAGTTTTTCTTTTTTTGGCCCAAACCCCGCCCCCTTGGTGGGGAAAAAACGGCCCCGGGGGTTTAAAATAAAAAAAAAATACTGTAAAAAACAGAATAGAGGAAATCAGCTCTAATATACAAATTTTTAGGGACCATAATGGCAGAGAGTCCTCGTAAAATCCGAGCTTTGGTAAACGAGTGCAAACACAAGGGGAGGAGAAAGGGTGTATAGTTTTAAGTAGTGCTGGGTTTTTTTGGGTACACATCAACACATGAAAAAAACCCCAACAAAATACTAAACCCGGGATTTCAACAAAAAAAACCCCTACTACAAAAGACCAGGACCCCCCAAATATTCACAAAAAAAAATGGGGTAAATGCCTGTTTTCTACCAGCAATAACTAAACCTACAAAAATAAAACCAGACAACATCTCCTTAAAAAATCACATCTGGGCAAAATCCATATCCCCCCTTTTAAAAAAACAGGCATAACCACCAAAAACACTAAAAGACCCTACCCAAACCCTTTTTCATAAAATTATCGGGCCCAAAAATACCACAAGACGTTACTAAAAAATAACCCCTTCAGAAACCTAATAATTTTAACAAAGCAGTTTTAAAAACTTTAAAAGCAGTATGAATAACCCTGGGAAAGGCAAAATGGGGCTCGAAACATATACAAGGGAAAAGAATTAAAATTTTTTTAAAAAATTTTCTTTAAAAAAAACCCATATAAAAAAAACAAAAAAATTGCCCCAAAAAAACTAAAAAAAAACCGGGTCACACAAAGAGACTGAATAAATCCCTGGCTAACACCAACATCCCAAATCCCTTAACACAAAGCACCCAAAAAAGAAAAAAAATATAGAAATTTGGGGCAAATAAAATAGAGAAAAAAGGGCAAAAAAATTACTAGTCAAAAAACTTACCCGCCTGATAAGAATTTAAAAAAAAAATTTTATTAAGGGAAAAAAGATTTTATAACATCAAAGGGAAAGAAAAAAACCTGGAAAACCTATCTGAAAAATTCCCTTGGGGAAATAAAAAGTTATCCAAAAAAAAAGCAATCAAACTAACAAAATCAGATTAAAAACCCCCATTTACCCCAACCGAAACAGCAAAAAGACTTAATGTTTTTTTCTCCCCAAAGGTAAAAATCAAACAAAAAAAAATACTAAGCACAAAAACCCCCTCCATCAGACTACCTCATAGGTAATCTACCTTTAAAAACCTATTCCTTGCTTCCCCAACCCCCAAACCCCCTTGAAGGTTTTCGTTCATCCCTAAAAAACTCTTTAAAAACAAGGCCCGGAGACTTTAAACCCAAATTGCGGGTGCTTTTTTTTATAAAAAAGCTTCTTTAAGTATTGTCAAACCCAAATTTTTGCAAACCCCAACCTTTTAAAAAATTTCCCTTGAAACATCTTCCTTTCCCCAAAAATCCTCAAAATAGTGAGGGGCACTACTCCGATCCATAAAAGGGGGGTGACCAAGCTGACTTGAATAACAAAAGACCAATGTTCCTTAAAAATTACCAAATGCTTTTCTAAAATCCCTTTTAAAAAATTAAAAATTTATAGACAGGGGGTCTATTCCTACCTCGTCTCACACAACATAAAAACCCCCTTTTCAGTTTTGGGTTCAGGAAAAAATAAAAGCACAAATGGAACGCTATCATACACATGCTGAACTAATATATACCGCACCTAAAAGAAAGAAGTTTCCCCTGGGGATTTTCATTGAAATTTTCGTAAAGCCCTTTTGATAAGTCGGGCCATGGGAAATCTGACCCCCCCAAATTAATGCACTAAAGGTATCAAGGGGCCCCCTCCCTCAGCTACCTAAAATCATACCTTTGAAACAGAAAATCAATTTGTGTATGCAAATTTAAAGCAAAACCCCTTTAAACCCCAAAACCCAAACCCCATAGGGTCCCCCACAAGGAAGCGTCCTTGGACCAAAATTCCCTTCTTTATTTTAAAATCGAGATCTACCCAATGCACACGCTACTCAAACCCCATATAAAATTTTCAGATGACACACATCAAACTTTTTCCCCCCCCCCAAACGCAGTCATAACTAACCAAAAACAGTCAATGCTTGGGAAATTAAAAGAAAATATTCCGCCTGGATTATGACTAACAAACTTAAACCCCGAACATTGATAAAACCTATTTTATTCAGTTGGGAAAAAAAAAGCTTTCAAATGATCCAATTAAAATAACGCTAAAGGATCTCAGTCACAAGACCACAGAGGGAAAATTCCTAGGGATCCCCCTTGACAGTAGCCTTTAAAATTTCCGGGCACATACAAAAAATCCCCCAAAAAAAAAAACCCCCAAGACTGTAGGGATACTATCAAAGATAAGGTACTACTTCCCAATCCCGCCTCCTGGCACTGAACCCTTCACCATATACCCTTACTTACATTTGGAATTTGTGCATGGGGATCAACAACATCCAATCCAAAATAATGTGACATTTTTTAATTTTTTTGGGAAAAGTTTTTCGCTCTCCAGGGGCTTTGTAAAAGGGCCCTTACAAACAGTAAAAAAATGGACACAGAGGGGATAATTAAAGGGTCAGAGTGAGGTGCCCTACTAGAGGTAGTATAGTGACATAAGCTTAAAAGTAAATATAATACAATATGGTAGAAAACAATTAAAAATCGGAAAATAAGTAAAAGGGTAAAAAAGGGTAAATTTCTTTGGGAACATAAAAAAAGGTTTTGACAAATATTAAAAAAATTTTAACCCCCTGTAGGGGAAAAATAACTTGAACAACGCCTGGTACAAAAACTGAAATTTCCCCCAATAAACCATGAAATTCCAAGGGGTGCCCCAATTTGGGGATCAAAAAACTAATTTCCCCCAGACGCAAGTGGCCCCCGATCAGCACTAATTGCTGTTTCGAATACAATTAAAAAAAAAACCAAAAAGGGGAAACCTCCCCCATCTTTTGAAAATCCCCCTTTGCAAGAATCCTCCCCCGAAAAAAGTAAACCCTGCCATCACATAGTCTCCCCTGTTAGCTAAAAACCCAAACACATTTCCAAAGTGAAAAAAACGAAACAGCCTTCCTATTTATCAAAATTTGTCTAACCTATTTTTTTTTGTTTCCCAAAATAATTTGCTTTTTTTATCCTTTTACTCATGTAAGGGGGTTAATTTTCCTACCCTTTGTATTTCAAACCAAACCCACAAATAAAAAAAACTTAAAGTTTTTTACTAACTTTCTAAATAAAACCACTATTTTCAACCTCACTTCCCGAGCCTTTTAAAAAATTCCCTCTGTGTCCATTTTACTGTTTGTAAAACTTTTTAAAAAAGCTCCCCGGAGAGGGAAAAGTTGCCACAAAAAAATGTCACAAAAGTTTTCAAACCCGTTTCCTTTTACTTTACATATTTGTTTGGTTTAAATTTTACCCAACATTATTACAAAATCCAATCACCAAAAAACCCCCAATAACTCACCCAAAAAGGGAAAAAGTAAGAAAGATAACAAATTTTCCCCAACTCCCACCACATACTCCACCAAAATTTTTAAAAAAGGGCCCGAATCTGCTTACCATTAAGAACAACCCTACTTTTTCATGACCTTTCTACATACACAGAACAATACCCCCCAAATAATAAAAAACCCCCCACTCAAACCTTTTTCCTCCCCCAACCCCAAACAGGGCACATTAAAACCCCAACACAAGACACAGATCTCTTTTTGAAAAATACCTCGTGTCCCTAAACGCACTGTGTAAAAACTTTTAAAGCGCATAAAGGACCCCCCCCAAAAAATGGAATTCTTACCAGAAGAATTAAAATTTAAACCCCTTTTAAATGTCGCAACCCCCCCCCCAAACCTGAGGTGTTTTCCTTGGGGTCGAAAAAATTTAAAAAAAAAAAAAAAAAAATTTTTTTTTTAGAAATGAAAGAGAATCATTTTTTCCCCATTTTAATTTGGGAAACCAAAAAAAAAGAAACTTTGGGTTGGAAAAAAAGATGGGAAATTTTGCCCCTCCGGGGAAGTTTGCGACCTTTGGGGTCTGTTTACAAAAACGGCAATTTTTCGCCCAAATTTTAGGCCCATTTTTTTTGGCTAATTCCATTGTTCCAGTCCCCCCCAAACTCATACTATTTTTTTAGAACTCCATTTTTTCTATCGATTGAGTAACCCAAAAACCGCCCATTTTACTGATTTTAACTACCTTTAAAAAAGTGGGCGAAATTTGCAATTTGGTCAATTCACGAAAACTAAAAAATATGACCCAATTTTTAAAATTTAAAGGGCCCGTGGGAAAAAAGAGACATTCCCCGGGTCTAAAATTAAAAAAATTTTTTTTTGTTTTCAGTCATGTCTCCAGGCCCCTCTGATATTACCTTGCTTTCCCATTTTGAATTTTATTCAAACAAAAAAAAGAAGACTTACTTTTTAATGGGAGACTACGCAAAAAATTTTATTAATTGTATAAATAAGGTCAACCCCATTCATGACCCGCAATTAGAAAGGGGTAGTTGGAAAATTTTTTTGGGGCAATTACATCATTTGTTTGCTTTTGAACAAAAGGCCAAAAAAACCCAAAAATTTCCCCCTACTTTGACTCCATTTCTAGGTTTCCTTTTTTTATAGCAAAATTTAATCAAAATCACCTCTATTTTCTATAATATGTTTTCCTTCTATCAAATGAGCCCAAGGAAAACGAGAATAAAACCCCATAAATACTATACGAAATAGACCACAAAGTCGGCATTTTAACCCCTTTGACTGTCGCGGCCCCCGTATATATACGTTTTACGAGGTGCCGTGTTTGACGTATATTTACTCATAAATTCTAGCGGCTTCAAATCAAGCAGGAGAAAGCTAGTAGGCCCACATGTGTAGAGAATGGGTCTGTGTGGTCAGTGTGCACCATATAAAAAAAATCCTGGAGCACCAGTGCATGAGAAAAAAAAAAACTCCGACCTTTTTTTTTTAATTAAAATGCCGACTTTGTGGTCTATTTTCGTATAGTATTAAGGTTGTATTCTCGTTTTCTTGGTCTCATTTGATAGAATGGAAAACATATACAGAAATAGAGGCGTTTTTGATTGATTTTACTATAAAAAGAACCTAGAAATGGAGCTCAAAGTGGGGAAAAAATGTTTGATTTTTGCCAATGTTCAAAAGTAAACAAATGATGCCTTTGGGTCCAATAAATGTCCAACTAGCCATTCTATATGCAGTCATGAATGGGTTGATGTTTATTTATACAGTTATTACAGCATTGCAGAAAATCTGCGTAATAGTAAGTCTAATATTTTTTGTTTGAATAAAAATTCAAAATAGAAAGCAAGAGTAATATCAGGGGGGGCCTGGAGACGTGACTGATGAACAAAGAAAACTTTTATTTTAGAGCCGGGGAATGTCTGCATTGTTCATTCTGGACCTTTATTTTGAAATTGTCATATTTTTTATTTTTCGTGAAATTGGCCAAATTGCAAATTTTCTGACCACATTTTTAAAGGTAGTTAAAATCAGTAAATGGCAGTTTCTTGTACTCAATCGATAGAAAAAAATGAAGTTCTAAAAAATAGCTATGATTTAGGCGACGGGAAAACAATGGAATTAGCCGAAAATAGGGCTCAAAGTGGGCGAAATCGCCGATTTGTAAAACAGTGCCGAGGTCGCAAACCCTTCGCGAGAGCAATAATTCCGTCAGTTTTTCCATCAAATTTCGTTTTTTTGGTGCCATTAAAATCGGGAAAAGATTCTCTTTTCATTTCATAAGAAAAAAAATAATTTTTTTTTTAAATTTTGCGACACCAGGAGACACCTCAGTTTGGGGGTTGCGACAGAAAAAGGGGTTTAAAAATTAAAAAAACGATTGGAGTTTTTTTTTTCTCATTATGCACTGCGTGCTCCAGAATTTTTTTTATATGGTGCACACTGACCACAAGACTCATTCTCTCACATGTGGGCCTACCATTTTCTCCTCCCTTTGATTTGAAGTCGCTAGAATTTATGAGTATATATACGTAAAACACGGTACCTCGTTAAAGGGACGTATATATACGGCCCGGAAACAGTCAAAGGGTTAAAGTAACCCAGTCTGAAAATCAATTTAAGACTCTTCTCAAAAGCCACTTAATCACCCTGGGACTAAATACTCATTTACACACTTACTCCACCTATGTACTCCCCCACATCATAACTTCAACAATCACTTTGAACCTTTTATCCATTGTTGACAGGAATATAATTGAATCATTGTTTTCAAAAAAAGCATTTTCAAATATAAATATATCTTTGTATTATACAAATATTAATTCATTTATAATTAATAATCTACTGTACAACTATGAAATAATTACTATCCTACTGTACAACTATGATATACTCCTTAGTGTTAGAAAGAAATGTAAGTCAATAATGTTAATGTTGGCCCATAATGCCAAGGCATAATAGAGGCTCTCTTTGTATTGCAACCCACTAAATTTTAAAATACACAATCTTAATGTACTGTTTGCAAAGACATAAAATAAATAAAAATAAATAAATAAAACATAGTAACGTACCTTTGAGAGGATGCCAACTGTTTTGGATACTTTTTGGGGCTGTGCTGGATATGGGTTTTTGAATTTTTGGGCGTGTGCCCGGTATGGGTGTTGAATTTTTGGGCGTGTGCTGGATATGGGTGTTGAATTTTTGGGCGTGTGCTGGATATGGGTGTTGAATTTCAAGATGCAGACCCAGAAATTTATTCCTCATTATGTTTTGCATAATGTTTTAAAAATTATTGTTAACCCTTTGAGGGTCGCCAAGCCCTCTCAGAGACTTGTTTCTCAGGGTCGCCAAAAAAAAAAAAAAAAAAAAAAAAAAAATCTAATGAAAGATAGAGAATCTTTTCCCGATCATAATGACAACCAAAAAATATGAAATTTGATGTAAAACTTTACGGAATTAATTGCTCCGCGAAGTTAGCGGTTTTGCCCAATTTGAGCCCATTTTCGGCCAATTCCATGTACTAGTCGACATTTTTTATTATTATAATCAAAGGGGAAAGGCTAAACCCGGAGGATATATACAGCGCCTTGGGGGGGGGGGGATGTGGAAGGCATTCAGGGGTTAATTCGGGAACTGGAGCACAGATCCAATTCCCTAAAAACAAGAGCCCCTACCAACATCAAGGAACCTTCCTTGAGAGGATACTAGTCGACAAAAATCATAACTATTTCGCTAGAACTCTTTTCAAACCCGTTTTTTCCTATAAATGAGTACAAGAAAAACCCCCCATTTACCGATTTCAACTATCCAATAAAGTGATCAGAATTTAGCAATTTTGCCAATTTCACACAAATTTTAAAGATACCAATTTCCAAAAGGGTCCAGAATAAACAAGAAAGAAAATTCCTGGCACTAAAAAAACATTTCCTCTGTTCATTTGTCACGTCCCCACGCCCCTCTTACATTTCTTTTGCCCTTTCCCCTTTGAATTTTTATTCTCACAAAAAAATAGAAGATTTACTGTTATGCAGACTACTGTATTAAGTGTAGAAATGGTATAAATAAATCAGCGCACTTGTGAAAGATATTTGATTCACCAGTTGACGTGTATTGGAAGTGTGGGGATGATTTGTTTACTTTTGAACTTTGGCAAAAATCCAACAATTTTTGCTACTTTGAGCTCAAATTTCAAGGTACTTTTCATTTGTGAAACCAGTCAAAATCATCTCAATTCCTGTTTAATATGTCTTTCTTCCTATAAGATAAGACCCGGAAAACTAGAATACAACAATAAATAAACCATACGAAAATACAGTGCAAAATCGGTCTTATCCAAAAACAAAGTTTTTTTTTTTCTCAATTATGCACTGTGTGCTGCAGGATTTTTTTTATACTGTGCACATGACCATATAGAAACCCATTCTTTCATATGTAGGCCTACCGCTTTTCTCTTGCTAGATTTGAGGGCGCTAGAACTTGTGTTACTGTACGTCAAAAACCCCCGGCCGGTAAGCCGTATAGTACGGCCCCAAACCCCCCAAAGGGTTAAACCCTAATGTTTAGGTGGACCTCATTTGTTCTGCTCTTAAACATAATGTAGAAGGTATTCTCAATATTAAGTGTAAGTTTACGGACAGTTATCCAGTTTGATATTTTATGAGCTCTTCATTAACAGTAGTGTCGAAGGAGGCAAGATTTTTAAAGGGTTGGAGACGACAAAAGTCGTGTCATTAGCAAAGAGAAAAGGGCTAAGTTGCTGTGATATGCATGGAAGGTCGCTGATGTATAAAAGGAAAATTAGGGGGCTAAGAACACTTCCCTGTAGTACACCAGTGTCTTAGGAGTCTTATTGAGGAGGTTGTGTCCTTAATAGAGATGTATTGCTATTAGTAAGGCACAACTTGATATATGCAAGCGCACTGGCCTCTTATACCGTAATGCAAACATGGGGGAGTAGGATGCTGTGGTTTTTAGCAAAAAGTTTTCTTAAGG
>NW_026499105.1:0-11537 GCF_026875155.1 Cherax quadricarinatus | reverse complement strand
CGTCCTTTGTGTACATTACTCACCCCAGCTTTGACTCTGAAAACCTTTGGAAGTTTTTCGTCCTTATTAGGATTTTAGTCACAATTGATGATTTTGGGCAACAGCCTGAAAAAAAAAAAACAGCGTTTGCAATTTTAAAAATTAAATGATTTTTAAATTTTTTATTGTATAATAAGCTCCGTCATAAGTTTTTTTGCTTGCTAATGGTTCCCTACTTCCTCAGGGGACAGCCCCCTCACAATTTTCACGAAACCCTTCTCACCTAAAAGTCCCCCTCACACAGGTTTTAAAAGGTAGGAGACCCTTTGGACAGATGGTGGACAGTAAAGGGGTTTGGGGGTGGCCATGGGCCAACACCTGATCCATCTCCTCCTGTAGCCTGGGCCTGTTGTCGGGGTTGACGACCCCAAAGGTTTTTCCCGGGGTAAAAAACCGTGCTCATTAAAGTTGAGGAGGAAAATACAATTGTTTGGTAAAAAAAAAATGTAGTGATTTTGGCACGATGGTCATTTCCCAAAATTAATTTTTTTTTTTTAAATTGGGCCCAAAACGGCAGAATAACACCCAAAAGGTTCCCAAAACCAAAATTTTCAAAAAAATTTTTTTAAAACCTTTGAAAGTCCACGTTCAGTTGAATAGAAGAAAAAGGGGTTTTTTTTGTGCTTTTTGTAAACATAAATTTTTTAGCCTTTGAAATAAAAATAAAAAACTTTCGGGCAAAGGGGCATTAAAACCCCCTGAAATTTTTAAATTGTTCTCTCATAAAATTTAACTTTTTGGACTTTGTAATTACAAAATATTTCATGCTATATTTTCGCTTTTAGTAAAAAGAGGAGGGTGAACTTTTTTTTTTTCCCGTGTCTATCCCAGAAAAGAAGAGGTCAATCTTTAAAAGTGGAAACGTCCTCGAAGGAGAGGCCCCCCGGGGGTGGTGATGAGGGGACTCCAGGATGTTCAGATTAGCCCCTGCCCTCTGGCCCTCGGGCCTCTTTTTTTCCCTTTTTAGTTGTTCCACCCTTTTTTCCCAAGCTATTCTGTTGATTGATAATGTTTTTAAATTTTAAAAACTAAAGTGTATGTCCCTATGTTAGTGTTAAAGTAAAACACATGAACGAAAAAGACTTATTTTAAGATTAATCGTGAGCCCTCCCCTTTGTCTCAGTGCGAGGTAGTGAAGTACCCCCAACAGCTGGGAACCCAAAACTCACATTAAACCAAAAGCGTTTTAAAAAGGGTTTCGGGAGGGATTTGATGACCCTCTTTCCCTTCTAAATTTTTTTAAAAGCATCCCACTCTTTGGTTGAGGGCCACCGGGCCCGGGGGTAATGGGGGGAATGTTTTTTAAACCCCAATTTGAAAACCCCAGTTCAAAAAATTCTTGGGAAAAAGTGAAGAAAAAGCATTTCTTTAAAATTTAAAATATACAAATTGGTTTATTAAAACACGGTTAAAATTTATGGATAAAAAAAATTTCCCTTCCTTTAAAATTATACAAATATTCACATTCGTTTTCCCAAAAAATTTAAAAGCCGGGTTCCGTCTTCAGTTTAATTTAAGCATAATAAGTGCTGGAATTTTAGGGGTACTCACACTCCAGTGCCCATTTTAAACAATTCTTTTACGAAACCCCCCAGGAAGCTTTTCCCTTGTGGTCCCGCGGGCCGGCCCCTAAACCTGTTTAAAAATTTTTAATGTTTTTTTTCTTTTTAATATACTTCAGCTGTGGGTTTTAGTTATCATCTTTTTCTATTTGGGCCCCAGCCCCCTTTTAAAAAAAAATTTAACAAAAGGGTTTTTTTTTTTTTAACCCCAGGGGGGCCCTTTCTATAACCGAGGGGGGGGGAAACCCAAAAAAAAAAGAAAACCCCCAAAAAGAAAAAAACTTTCATCATCATTAAAAACACTTTCACCCTCACTCAACATAATCACTGTTTTTGCAGGGGCTCAGAACACAACAGTTTAGAAGCTTATCCCTATAAAAGATACACAACATATCCCTCCAAAACTGCTTAATACCCCAAACCCCCCTTTAGAGTGTGGGTTTTTGGGTACTTCCCATTTTCCAGGATTTAAAGGGTCCGGCTGTAAAAAAAAAACCGGTTTCCCCTGAATTCCCATCACAAATATTACCATGCCCCCCACCCCAAAAGTTAATCAGGTCCCAAATCCCCTTGTCCCCATTCACCCCTATTAACACGCTCACGCACGTTTTGCGGGAAAGGGTCCAAGCCCTCGCCCACAAAAACCCCCTTTTTCCCCCTTCCCCTCCAACCTTTTCAAAGGACGCCCCTACCCCGCCCTTCCTTCCCTAAAATTTTTTACACCCTTTTTCCATGTTCTTCTACTTTGATCCTTTCTCTCAAAATTTTGACCAAACCCACCTCAAAAACCCCCCCTCTTCAGCTTTAAATAATACTTTTTTTTAAAATCCACACCTTCCCAAATTTTCCCCAAAAATCCTTTTTTTTCTCCCAATTATTTTCACCCCACATTCCCCTTAGCAGGAATCTCCACTCCCTTCCCAACCTTTCCCTTTGCTGCAGCTTTTAACCAACCCAAAGCTTAAACCCCCAAAAAATAGAGTGTTTGGAAACTATTTATTTTCATACTTTCCCCTTTTTGCCTCCATGGGAAAAATTTTTTTGCCCCACAATATCCCTTTAAGTTTGTGTCTAAATGTATATAAGTTTCCTTAATTTACTATCCAAAAAAAAACAGTTTAAATTTAAAAAAATTTTTTAAAATGTAAATGGAAAACGCCCCCCAAAAAAAAAAGGCTATTGTTCAAACAAAAGATGACAACATAAGGGTTCTCCCCACCTGGGCGACGAACTTTGTCCCAATTGGTCCCCTTTTGGCGGGTTTAATTTTGGTTTCCCAGTCCTGGATTTCAGAGCGTGTTACTTGAACCTTTTTCCCTCCCCCGCCCCCAAGCTGCCCCCTTTGGGCCTGTTCCGTTTTGTTTTATTTTATTTTTTATGGCCTCTTTTTGGGTTCGTTTTAAAAATTTAATGTTTTTAAATGCGTAGTTTTGGGGGGACAAGTGAGGTTTCGCCCTGAAAGGGGGAAATTTAAACCCAAAAGGGCCCCCTGGTTGTCTTCAAGGGGGGACTGGACAGTACCAAAGGGACGTGGGGTTTTAAACCGGCACTGTTTCCAAACAGGGGGCCTGGTCAGGGACCAGGTTGGGGGGCCCTTGAACCCCCCAATGCACTAAAAGGTTTTAAAAGTCCCGGTAAAATTTCTTCCTGGGGATTGACCTCGGAAAATATTTTTTGTTTTTATATTTCGCAAAAATTTCTGTCGGGCACGAAATTTAGTTTTCCCCCGTCCCCCCAAGTTGCAAAGAAAAGAAAAATTAGAGGAAAAAAAGGAACCTTGGGGAGTGTGAAAATCACCAAGGCTGAGGGGGGAGTTGAAAAAAAAACTTTTTAAAGGGGGCTTGGGGGACAGAAAAAAGAGTCAATATTCCCTTTTTTTAAAAAAAGGGGAAAAACAAAACTTTAAAAAAAAAAAAAACTTAAAATTCAAAAAAATCCCAAAAATTTTTTTGCTTAAAAAACTTTAACCCCTTTTCTTTTTTTTTATTTTTCCCCAAAAAAATTTTTTTTTTTTTTTTTGTTTTTTTAAAAAAACAAAAATTTGGGGGGGGGGGGGGAACCCCCCCGGGGGGGGGGGGCGGGGGGGGGGGCCCGGGGGGGGAAATTTAAAAATCTTTTGTCCAAGGGGAAGGTTCCCGGCTTGAAAATTGTTTTCCCCTAAAATTTTTGAAGTACGATTGCCCGGGGCGGGGGGGCCTAGTGGGTCATAGGCTGTTCAAAAAAACAAAATTTAAATCAGGGGAAAATACGTTTAAAAAAAAATTTTTTTGATAAATTCTTTAAAAAAAAAACAAGTTTGGGGAGTTACATAAAATGGAAATTAAATGTAGAGTTTATGTAAATAGGGAAAATCTCACATTTTGTTAAAATTTTACACCCTTTCCTTGAAGAATTCAATGACCGGTTTGGGTAATTTTTTATACAAGAAGGGCTTTAATTTTTAAAAAGTGGAAAAACAGGCAAATGGGTTTTTGGCAAGGGCTAGACACAAATGTTAACTGAAAATGATTATATGGAAAGGGGCTTTCCCCTAATTAAAAATTAGTGTTATTCTCAAGTGTTGAATTGGGGGGGGCATTTAGCATTACTTTCTGATTTTGTATTTATATAGGTGATGATTTTTTTTTAATACAACTGCTTCTGCCAAAACCATTATTTAAAAGAAATTTTTTGGGTTTAAATGTATTCGAAAGAAAGTGTTGGTGGGTCCCCCTGTCTGAAAATTGTGGAAATATTTTGTGAGTCTGTAATTTCCCCCTGTTAGGAAATGATAAATTTTTAGTACAATTAAAATTTTTTGGGAAAGAGGGGCGATCTCAACTTGTTTGGGCCGATTCTCAAACTGGCCACCACTGAGCTCAAATCCTCCTGGCTTTATGAGCCTATTGTGGGGAAAAATTTTTCCCTTTATTTTGAAAAGTAACTAATTTGTAATTAAAAGTAAAAGATAACAAAGATAATTTTTTATTTTTTCAAAGGTTTAAATTTGCAAGTAGGAATTTGGGGAAAACCTAGGTCGCCAAAAAAATTTTCCCCCCTTTGATACCTACCACTGTCATAACCAAAAAGGTTTCTCTTGGGGAACCCATAATTAAATGAAAATTTTACAACACCCGGGGGTTTGGTAAAAATAAAAAATTTTTTTGGGCTTTTATTTTAAAAATAAAAAATGGTTATAATGTAAAATTTACACCCAATTTAATAAAAAAAGAAGGAAAATATATCCCTTAAAATCACTCCCAATTTGACCGGAGATTAATGTGTTTTCTACTCAGAAAAAAAAACTTAACAAATCTATGAAAATAATGTGGGCCCGAATTTCCCCACAAATCTAGAGACTTAATCTGGGTTCCTGGAGAGGTCTTGTCCCGTCGTCTGATATTCAAGTTATGCAAAGGGAAAGCAATCCCCCAATTTCGCCTCCTATTTGGGGAGGTGACAAAAAATTTTAACCCTTTGAGCACGAAAAATTCTTTCCCAAATTTCACCAAAAAGTTTGTCTAAAAATTTAAAAACCAAGGGTGGCGAGTCTCCTGCCCGACGCGACTCTCCGTTTTTATGACAAAAAATTATTAAAATTTTTGGGATGGCAAACTATTTAAATATAAATACTGAATTTTTGGAAAATTATTTACAAATATTTTCCAAACCCATCATGCCTTTTCTTTTAAAAATTTTGAATGGATTTGTTTTGATGCTTTCGCTTTGATTTGTTTTGGGGCAGGGGTCTCGTCGTATATGGTACCCTTTTTAGGGTCTGAGGGGTAGTTCGTTGAAAAACCCGTGCAAATTTTTTTTTAGTTTCTTGGGTATGTGGGTTCTAAATGGTGCTGGGTTTTATGAGTATGTTGGTTTGGGCTTGCCCGTCAAAAGTGTTGATTGGTAAAAGGGGTAGGCTGTACACTTGAATCCTCATTCATTAGCCCCAAATGCTTGCCTGTTAAAAACCCCCCTCATTTGAAGCTATTTTTTTTTGCAGTTTTTCTCTGAGCAAAAATTAAAACAAGCACTCCCGGATTTCCCACTTTTTTCTAAATCTGTTTCAAATTTTTTTTTTTTCTTATGGTTTTTTCCTTTTTAAAATTTAAAATTTTGTTTAAATGTAACTTTTAAAACTTTATAGATTTGTTACCAGGGGAAATCTTTATACGTGCGGGCAATCTGTTAGAATAGACAGTAACACGAAAATACACTTGAGTTCTCACCTGGGTCAGTAAAAAGTGGCAGGCAGGGGGCCCAGAAAAAAGGGCCCTGAATTTTGGGGCCCCGGGGTGTGGATTGTGGGCCCGGGGTTTTGTTTACGGGGCTTTGTTGTGGTCAGTGAATTTGGGGTACTCCCGCTATGGAAGACAAAACCAGACAGGGGCCCCCAAAAAAAAAAGGGCAAAACCCCCGGCATTAGTAAACGTGACGAAAGGGGGCACCAATTTGTGCGTAATGGGGTTGAGCATTCCCCAAACCATCCCGTTGCCCGATGGCCCCAAATATGTGATTTTTAAAAGATTTAGAAAAACCCACAAGTTGAAGAAAAGGGGTCACTTGTGCAAATTTTGAGAATACGAAGGAAACGCTTTGTGGCCGTGGCTTCTTCAAATCCCGTACGGAAAAAAGAAAAGGTGGAGGAATGAGAAAGAGGTTTTTGGGTAATAAAACCCCCCAGGCTGGAGGGAGATACTTTTCCCCTGTTCTTCTCTGTAATTTGGGCTGAAAAAGGCCCCTGGCTAGCAAAACGTTTTTTAGTAAAGATTCTCAAATATTGCACATGTGTCTCATTTTCAACATGGACAAATTTTAAACAGATGACTTGCTTTTTTTTTTCGGGAAAAATTTTCTGTCCCCAGCATTATTATGACCTTTAAAAGGGTTTTTACTTTCTTACACAAACACTCAGCGGGGGAAACCTTAATGCAATCGAATTTAAACTTTTTAAACATTTAATTTAATAATAATTTGGGTTTTTAAATAAGTTTGTTTTTTAAAGTTGACTGTTCTCCAAAGGAAAAAAAAGTCAATAATGTTATTCTAAAATTAGTTTAATATAAGATCGAGGCACTAGGATTTTGGAAACAATTTCAGTTCAGAGTTACTCCTTTATTGTTGGGGCCCTCGTTTTGTTAATTTAAAGTTAAAACCCCTTTTTTCCCTTCTTTTGCGTTGATTAGTGCAGTTTTAACAATATTTTGAGTAAATAGAGGGCTGCGGGGAACAATATGCTTTATAATCCTTATTTTCAAAACTGTTAATATTAATAAGAAAATCAGGACTTTGTACGCGGTTTTTGAAAAATGCAAGAATCAACCCTTTTTTTTCGTTATTTTTGTCATTGCGTGTAATCAAAAATATTCACCAGCCAAGGGAAAGGGAAAGTAGGCATCAAAGACCCCTGTATTATCAGAACCCCTATACGATAGCGTTGGTTTATGAAAAAAAATTTTTTCCCGTAAAATTTTTTTGTAACAATTTCTGATGTTCAGTCTTTTTTTGTAATGAATAGCTTGAGTATGGAAAAAACTTGTCAAAGTTCGTAATAACTCCTTTGGGGAGAGAAAAAACAGATTGATTATTTCTTTATATTTCGACTCCCCTTTTGGGATCCTTTTTCAGAAGATACACAAGTGAAAAAAGAAAAAACGGGAATTTTTTAGAAAAAAGGGTTTACTTCTCAGCGTGCCGGAAAGGGGGAGGGGGGGAAATTGGAAGGGATCCCGGCGAAACTTATGAGAGGACGGGGCAGGCAGGCAGAATTTTATCCATGAGCACTGTTAACCCAGACAACAAATCTTTATGACAGGGAATTCAGCATGTCAGGATCAACAATCCCAACATTCACTGGGAAGCTGCCACCATAAAAAACACAAATCACACTGTAGTACTAACGGAAATCATGAGGTGAATTTCAAAAAATTCCCCCTAAAGAAGTAATACCGCGCCATCCTAACACAGAACGCCAGAAAAGAACAGGGTCACATGTACAAAGGAATTCCTACCCAGTTTTTTAGCTTCCCCTAGGCCCTTTTCTTCCCCCTTTATCTCTGGACCCATCCTCCTGCACTGGGGCATTTCCCTCAACCCCCCCTTCCCCCCATTTCCCCACGCCGGTGGAGGTGCAGCCATTCCAAAAATTCAAGTACTCTTTTCATTGTGTATCGTGAAGAGGACCCCGAAGGGGTGAAAATATACAGATCAATCAGTCTCCTGTGTTTCTGTTTCCCTGTGGGTTTTATTGAGCCCTTTATTTAATGAATGACGTCGGAATCAATTTTATGACTGACCAATTGTATTTTTAAAAAAATGTTTTTTCCGTACCCCGCATTTTCCCCAAAGGGTGTTGAGGGAAAAAAGTTGCTGGCCAATTTTGTGTTTCTGTAAAAAATTTTATTTAGCCAACGGAAGGTTTTTGATGACTGCCCTTCCAGGTGGGTATAGTGGCAAGTCTTACCACCCCCAGGACGGGATGGAGTGCTACCGCCCACAGGAGGTATGGGGTGATACGCCCACAGGGGTGGTATGGAGTGACTACCCCCCAAGGCTGGTATGGGAGTGATCCGCCCCCAAAAGGGTGGTATGGAGTGACTACCCCCACAGGCTGGTATGGAGTGATTCCCCCCCACGTAGGTAGGAGTGCTACCGCCCACGACGGGGAAAAGGATAAAATACCGCCCACAAGTGGCCCATGTGCCTTTAAAGAACTTCCTATTACAAAAAAATCATTTCAATTTCCGTGATTTTTTTTAAAAAAAACACTTTTTCGTAAAACAGTTTATTTTCTGAAAAATTTAGTCCCAAAATGATTTAATTTAAACAAAACTAAATGGCGTAAACGTTTATTGAAGTGCAAAGTGTCTGGTTAGGATACTTGGGGGAAGTTTTTTTTGCCCTTCAGAGAGCAACATCAGAATTAAGTATATCTTTTCTTATCTGGTGAAAAAATTGCTACAAATTCATCAAAAATTTTTGAGATATTCACCTTTGCATTTTTTAAATTCGCCTTTTCACCCCCCTTTGATGGTTAGCAGAAAAACCCACGTATCACTACAAAAGAACAAAGCGTAGTGTGGTGAGCAGATGGTTTTTTTCTGGGGGTGGAAATCTAGGGAAGATTTTGGGAAATGACCAAAATTCATTGAGGTCATCAAGAGACTAAGATCGCGCCCAAAAAGGGAAATTTTTTCCCTTTAATAGAGAAAATATACCTTCAGTGTCTAAAATTAAGACATTGTGTGACGTATCTCTTCACGACAAGTATAAGCAGCCGGAATTCTCACCCGGTGTCACTCGTCATATATGCCCAGAAAGAAGTCCAGACTAGCAACCAAACTAGTACGCATTTGCTGTCACACATCTCTTTGAGATGTTTTCATCCTAAAGAAGTGTGTGTACAGTCACGGTAGCTTGGATAAGCTCTGGCTATTTGATCTGAGAGATAATATGGTGTCGTGAAGATGAGAAAACTGCAAAGCGACTCACATACCTGCTTTAGGTGAACTCAGGGCTGACTGACTGCTTTCTCGGTCACCATACCTCTATTATATCAAAGTCCATGTACCACTTAGTCAGAGTATTTTTCTCCGCATCAGTTTCTCAGAATGAGTGCAGACGTCAAGACCCTGCGACCTCTTAATCTGCAGGGGACGATTCATAGCTTCTGGCCCAGCCTCTGGGCCGCTACTGGGTCACTCTCCCTGAACCATGAGCTTTATCATACCTCTGCTTAAAGCTATGAATGGATCCTGCCTCCACTACATCGCTTCCAGGTAGGTAGACTATTCTGTGACTGAAGAAATACTTCCTAACATCCCTGTGATTCATCTGTGTCTTCAACTTCCAACTGTGTCCCCTTGTTGCTGTGTCCCATCTCTGGAACATTCTCTGTCCACCTTCTCAATTCCTCTCAGTATTCTGTATGTCGTTATTATGGCCCCATCCCCCCTATCTCGCCTGTCCTCCAGTGTCGTCAGGTCGATTTCCCTTACCCTCTCTTAGTAGGACATGCCCCTTAGCTCTGGGACTAGTCTTGTTGCAAACCTTTGCACTTTCTCTAGTTTCTTTACGTGCTTGGGTAGATGTAAGTTCCAAACTGGTTTCGCATACTCCAATATGGGTCTAACGTACACAGTGTACAGGGTTCTGAACGATTCCTTATTAAGATAGCGGAATGCTGTTCTTAGGTTTGCTTGGCGCCCATATACTGCAGCAATTATTTGGTTGTAAAGGACCTGCCTAGTATGGGCCAACAGGCCTGCTGCAGTGTTCCTCCTTTCTTATGTTCTTATGTTCAGATGTGCCTGGTGTTATACTCATCCCAAGATCTTTTTCCTTGAGTGAAGTTTGTAGTCTCTGGCCCCCTAGACTGTACTCCGTCTGCGATCTTCTTTGCATTTCCCCAATCTTCATTACTTTGCACTTGGTGGGGTTGAACTCCAGGAGCCAATTGCTGGACTAGGTCTGCAGCCTGTCCAGATCCCTTTGTAGATCTGCCTCGTCCTCGTCTGATTGAACTATTTTTATTAACTTCAGATCATCTGCAAATAGGGACACTTCGGAGTCTATTCCTTCCGTCATGTCGTTCACGAATACCAGAAACAGCACCGGTCCTACGATTGACCCTGTGGCACCCCACGCGTCACAGGCGCCCATTCTGACACCTCGCCTCGTACCATGACTCGCTGCTGTCTTCCTGACAAGTATTTCCTGATCCACTGTAGTGCCTTCTTTGTAACGAGATCCCATGATGCTGTCAGACACTGCAGCATCATGGGATCTTGTTACAAAGAATTCTTCAACACTTGTCCAACCTTTGAACGAAGGCCTACTTCGACTAGTGGATGGTACCACTATGATCCCGCCTCCTCCTGCTTCGCCTCACCTCACTACAGTAAATAAGCCACGTCTACGGCCCTATGCTGTACATTCTACAAGATTGATGGACTGAACACATCGACTCCAGGCTGAGGGACTGATTACCTCAAACTCCTCCTCTCCTTACGGCTTTCTACTTTGTATTGGACTGATGAAGCCACTGTGTGGCGAAACGTTTCCTGAATAAAGATTCCCATATGTTGCATAAGTGTCTCAATTCTACAACTTTTCGGTTTTTCAAACCATCGATTACCTGGTTCTTGACTTTTATTCCTCCTGATGTGGCTGTACAACAGTTTTGGGTCAGATTTGGCTTTCTCATATTGCCTTTGGGCCCCCTGTCTTACCTGTGCATATTCATTTTTGGCTCTACGACTGGTTTCCTTATTCTCTTGGTCCTTTGCCTTCTATACTTCTTTCATTCCCTAGCACACTTGGTTTTGGCCTCCCTGCACCTTTCGGTGTGAGTGTGTGTGTGTGTGTGTGTATACAAATGAAGGCTTGTTCTGGGTACTTTCCGTAGCGAAAATCTTTATTTTTTTTTTTGACTGAAACAGCAGCAAATTTAGTAACTCCGTTCACAACTGTGGTGGTATAGAACAGAGGGGTGTCTGTCTGCTATGACTGATTAGGTTAGTGATCCGTGTCAAGTCAGTTATGGAATTCGACCCAGAAACCTGACATCCATTTTTGCCTACCTGAATTCTTACCTCTAGTTTACACATGGGTAATCGTGTTGGGCTGATTGCAGGTTGATCTCTGGCGGGCTGGAGGGATGCAGCTAGACCCTCCACATTCAGCCCCCAAAAATATAAGGAATGCGCATTCAGTGATACTCTAGGTACTTACTGGTGGAGTGTGGGAACAGCTGTACATCCACTGGGACACCTAAGATACTTATATTTGGGTCACGCGCAACCACTTGGTATAGCAGCAAGATAACGGTTATTGGTCAAATGTTATCTGATTTGTGTTTGTATTGGTTATCGAATGTTAGAGTACTTCATTGCAGGATAAGTCATCCTAAAATAGGCTGTAATTGATTGCCAATCGGGAAGTTGTTAATGACCCGGGTTA
>NW_026499101.1:0-46127 GCF_026875155.1 Cherax quadricarinatus | reverse complement strand
AAATTTTCACAAAGATTTTTTGTTAAACCTTAAGGGCGACGCCATAAATTTCCTTTTGGGGAAACCAATGTTCCCTGAATTTGTTAGGGGAAGGACTTTTTCTTATCCCACTTAACGTACCACGAACCAGCTCTATGCAGATAGTATTCACTCTCCGTACTGTATGTTCCGCCAAATGTTGATATCCCAATGAGCAGCGCACGTCCTCACAAACTCAATGGTTGTTGCTGAAACTAAGGTAGCTCGCCTGAAGACAGCAGAGGGGTGCCGAGACAACCGCACTCCACCGTGGTCAGGCAGCGAATGTCATCACTCCACAAGCGCCCAGGCCCTTGCTTGCGCACTGGGCTCTCAACAGCTATCACGCTGGTAACTGGTGCTTCCACCAGTTTGCGCTGGCGCCCTCCTCAGCTTCACGCACTCTCCCGCCATATGTTCTTTACGCCCCACATATTCTGCACGTACGTCTCTGTCCGGCATACGATACCATAACTTGCGCCCTGAAGTCCTCCAAAAACGACGTAAGACGGTATGGGATGTCTCAGAGTCATTTTTCAGGGAAAAGGTACCCTCGGACGTCCCATGTAAGCACTGCCGTCCCACTTGCCCTTTTGTGCCAGATGTAGGGTTTCCATATGTCTCAAAAACACTCCTTATGTCAGCCTCATCTGCCTCAAATGGGACATTACGTATCTTAACCCACGTAAAGTGGCGAGATACGTCGATCAAACGCACCTTCACAGCTGGAGTAGCGTCAAGACTCACGTCTTGGAACCTCGTCACCAAAGACTCATACACGGACGTGGAATTCAGTTTGACGAAGATTCTATAAGCCCCATTCAGGGCTACACCATACACCTCATCGTCCTGGATTCCATAGGTCTCCCTAATGATTGTCGGGAGTAAGACTTGCACTGAAGAGGGTGAAATCGCCCCACGAAGCAGCTCAATACCAATGGTATTTACGCGCCTCCTCACACTCAGCGCCATGTTGATACAAGGTAGCTCGCCTGAACAGCAGAGGGGTGCAGCGCACAACCTCACTCGACCGTGGTCAGGCAGCGAATATGATTTTTCTGGAACTGATGTAGTGTGTAAGAGGAAGGTAGTGAGAATTAGGTATGGATGGTACGCCATGTTTCACGAGATTGTTTGTCAGTGAGATATAAGTGTGGTTTCCAGGGTTACATTTCTAAGCCTGATGGTTATGTTCACTGGGTTTCAAATTTCCTTGAAAGCCAGGATACCGAGCCCTTAGGATCTCGTTTTTAAGTAATTAGATTGGCACGTTGGTATCAACACAAAATTTTTCTGAGATACGTGTCAGTTCTTTTGGGACTGGCACATTACAGCAGCCTTATCCTAATAACTACTCTAGTCTTATTTTAGTCTCGGGTTCTTTAAATAATTTACATAGCCTAGTATTGTACCGCTAAATGTGGCATGTGGTGTATTATCTTGCTTTTTGAGTGTGAACTTCACGATATGCAATGTTTTAAAATGTTTGTAATTCATGGTTAACATTAATAATTGATATCATATGGTGGTGTATATTCTTCTACTTACTACAGTGTAAGTGATAGGAATGTAAATGTTTCATATCTTTTTTTAGTCTGTAAATTTGTGTTTTTGTGTTTTGTTATGCACTACCAACTTTTAGGTTTTGATGAGGTCAGGGTATGACCTTTCATTAGGGGTAATTCAATGTATGTTATTTAGAACGGGGACTGTACATACGGGGAGGGGGGGGGGTTTTGAAGTGTCAGCTGTGTCTGCACTGGCAATAATGATTATTATAAAAGGAGGGTTTATAGGTTATGTATATGGTTGTGGGTTATGTTTTATGGTTGTAATAAAGGGCCCTTGATCTATGGTGTTCCTTAAAATGTAAACCCGGGGTTGGTACTAGAGGTTTTTAATATCTAGTATGGTTTTAATTTTTATACTATTATCATTATTGTATTTGCTCTGTTTAAATAAAAAATAAAAAAAAAAAAAAAAAAAACTTCCTCCAGCAAGCCATCCTGTTGGCCCGTACCCTCCTCATCAGACGTCGATTTTCGTCTGTCCCTTATCACTGTTAGTGTTTTCACTTTCCTCCATGGCAGCCTCAGCCCTATCCACCCTTTGTCACTCCATCGGCAAGGAATCTTGTTGGCCTTACTCCTTCCTCCGACACCTCCAGAGCATTCCTCGTTGTAAGATCACTGGTACCTGTTCCCTCCGTCCAGCTTTTTTTTTAGCATTGGGCCGCCATATGTTCAAAAGAACCACATAATCTGCAAGTCTTCCGCTGCCTGAGTAGTACACGTTTGACCGCGTTCGGAAGACCTCCATAAATACGTATGATGGAATTGGCCGCCTCAACGTCATTTTCAGCGTAAATGATCCTTCAGGTAGCCCCTCATAAGGTCCATTTTGCCACACCCCCATCACTGCTGAGTGGATTTTTCCATAGCTGCTAAACACCGCCGTCACATCATGCTCCGTCGCCTCAAAAGGCACGTTTCGTACTTTCACCCACGTCACATAGCTGGACACATCATGTAAGCAGACTTCCACCATAGTGTTCACTGCCAGCCTCTTCTCTTGATATTTGTTGACTATGCTTGTGTAGAATCCTTCGTCTTTAAACTTGATGAAAATTCTCGACACACCATTTACTGCTACTCCATATAATTCTTCGGAGTATTCGCTGCCTGACCACGGTAGAGTGCGGTTGTGCTCTGCACCCCTCTGCTGTTTCAGGCGAGCTACATCAGTTCGTCAACAGCCATTGAGTAGTGAGGACGTGTGCTGCTCATTTGCCAACATGGCGCTGCATAGCAACAGGCGCATCAACACTGTTTGCGTTGAGTTGACCCGTGGGGCTGTCACGGGAGCCACGATGGATTTGTTACTACCGGCGATTATCCGTGATACCTACGGTATCGCAAATGAAGAGATATGTGGTGTAGCACTTAATGGGACGACACGGATTTTCGTTAAAATGACGTCACAAATGTCTACGAAGCAGTGGGGATAAGTATCAAGAGACCATTATAGCCGTCAATTCAGCTGTATCAGTACGTCTTCATGATGTATCACGATACTACACATGGGTAAAAATCAAGAATGTGCCTTTTGAAGCGACTGATTTTGTTATGAAAGATGAACTACGTAATTATGGTACGGTTCATATGGCCTCTGCAGGTCGGTGGGCCGCTGGACCTTATGCTGGAAGTTTGGAGGAACATATTCAGTCAAAATGACCTTACGTCATCCCATACCGTCCTATATTATGTTGCAAGCATTTCGAACTCAAGTATATGTAACATATGCGGGGCAACGTCGTACGTGTCGGCTGTGTGGGTCGTATGACCACATAGCGGCACAGTGTGGTAAGCGTCGTGGGAATCTCCAAATATCACAACAGCAACAATCGGAAGAGGTCGAGGAAGTTGAGGGACGAGAACAGTCTTATGCTCATCCGTCTCTACAACGGTCATCTTGGAGTGAAGAGGTAGAAAAAGCCCAGGAGAATGCTTTGGAGGATGCAAAACAACGAGAAGAATCACCGTCACTGGACATAAATAAAGTATTTGAAGAGGACTCTGCCCACTATGGGGAAGAGGATGTAGCGGCGTCTTTAGTGAAGGCACTGGGTGTTTTGTTAGACGAGTCGATCGTCAACCGTGTGGAGATCCAGGTGCATTTTTGGGATCGGTTAAACTCATGGTGTGGCGACGGATGGAAGCATTGAGTCTTCAGTGTGTCGCTGGTATGACGGTAACTGTGCAGAAGTGGAGGGTGACATCACGATAGTTACTAAAGAATAACAATGCAGGTGGAGGGTAGATCGAAAATGCGAACCAGCGACCCATCTGACTCAGACGACCGTGCTTACTCCTGCCCAAATGGCCAGAAATAAAGTCTTGGGCGGATTGTACAGAGGACAGGGAACAGTGAATCACGAAACAAAGGGTTTATCAAGGTGGTTCCAAAAAAGGGGGTCGGGTAGAGGTGGTGTAAAATGTATAGTGACAAGTCTATACCTAGAACGGAAAGGAAAACCCCAATAATGACTTTAAGGTTTTGTAAATAAATATTAAAACGGTTTGAGATGGAGCGAAGCGAAAAGTGGTTTAATGATTTTTTGGTGCGTCTAGATGTGGATAGTGGGATTTATCCAAGAGAACTCAATTACAGAATTGGATCATGAGTTTAGAATGGATGGTTATGACGGTGTATATATGGTATATGCGACGGTTACAAAGAGGCGATCGCCATGCTGGTCAAGGAAAAATAGCCCGTTTTAGTACGCCATAGTGAATGGGGGGAGGGGGTGTGTGATTTTTTTTTTTTTATATTTTATTTAAAACACTACTGTGTAAACATAAAATAATGAAACAGTATGGATCTCAATCAAATTTTTTTTATATTTTATTGAAAAAAACGCTAATACATAGTTATTACATGGAGACAATGTAAGCAATGAAACGTGATCAATTAATATAACAAAAAGAAAACTCTCATTCCATACCGTCGCACAAACTTATACATAAGAACTAAACTAAAGGACAGCCCACTGCTTCATCCTACAGGTGGGGTTATTACATCCAAAATTGCTACATATAAACACAATATGCAATATAAACCCAAAGAATGTCACTGGTAATTGCATTATACATATAAACTGTATGTACGAAGAAATTCTCAATTTCCAAAATTCTTTTACACACTTATTATTTGCTGTATATTTAAACTTCATATCAAATACCTAATACGTAACACCTCAATAAATTACGAAACAAATAAAGGTTAGAATACAATCTCCACACACTCACCACAGAAAAAACTAAACACATGATAATATAACAAAACGATTCATCCCACCTCACTTCACATTACATACATTCGTTACCACCTACAATTTCCATTCATTCTTTTCATCCCACCTCACTTCCTTACACTACTTCATCACCTACAAGCGAATTACACATTCACGTATATTTAGTAATATTTTTCAAATATTATTTCCAGTTTAAGTAACAAACTTCATCTACTATATAATGAAATATATGTAGTCATACTTATTATAACTTAACTTAAACCAAGACGAATATTGTTATTCTACGACAGCAGCAGTTCTTCGCCTCACCATTCCTAACACTACGTAACACATTGTACATCAACACGTCCTTATATACCCATCACTCGGTCCAGATAATATCATTGAACTTCACGTATCCATATAAAACCCATACTGAGTACATGAAAAATTCTCTCCTTACATACTGCTATATACACTTGATGTATGATAAAAATCACACACATTACATTATCTTCTTTTTTAGCCGTAATTTGGGTACACAGACTATTTATCCGCCCGCCGCATGTCCGGTGCTTAATACAACACCAATCCTGATAATACATTAAACCTATTTCAAATTTAACTTATCCATAACATACATCAGTATACCATTCTGAGTATGACCGTATACTTTTCACATGCACACAAAATATTGCTCTTTTCCCAATATCCATAAAAAATCTTAACTTTTCCCCTTCAAACCACCACAAATTACTTAAAACACACTCCACAACTACGCTGCCTTTTTACACCATATCAGGGAAAACTCCTATAATTCCCAAATTCTGAGACGAGCCCGATGCAACCCTGAAAATCCAAACACATCCCCCCCCCTTTTTTTTTTTTTTTTTTTTTTTTTCTTTCCTTACCCCGCCAACAAACCTCTGACATTCATACTTCGATATCCTTCGGGAAAAAAAACCCTTTCCATCTACTTCCATATTCCCCCTATTACGCTAAGTGTTTTGTACATTGTTGCAGCCAAAACCTTCTTTCGCACCATCCAATCCCCCTTACCCTCATGGCCCATGATACGAAAACAAAATCAGTTATGATGTACAAACCCAAAACACGCTGCACAGGGCTCTTCCACACTCCCACATCTAAACTCAATTTCCCTTAATACCGATATCCCTCCCCACCACCTCCTCAAAATCCCACCCATCCACTCCCGTATACACTCCAAATTTTTACAAAAATATACTACATGAAAAGCTGTCTCCCTATCCCCAAAACACCCTACATACGTCCTCACCCTCAACCCTCTTCCCGAAGCACCACACCAGACGGCAATATTCCATGAAGGAAACGAAACATTACCTCTCTCACTCTTGGTCTTATGGCACCAACCGCAACCTTACCCAAATGTCTCCCCATGCATACATTGGGTATATGCCCTCAACATTTGCAATCACCCTCACCCTACAGCACGCTCCAGAACACCTCCCCGTACCCTAGACGGATCTCTAACTACAATAAGCTCGCAGCACATCCTCACACTCTCTCATCTCTGATCCTACCCACCTTCGTGCCTCCTCATATAATGCTTGCACACCCTTCCCCACACGACCGTCCACTCGGATAAACCCCCTCTTCAAATATATACACTTAAACCCTTAATCTCATATCTATTAACCCAATCCCCCTTTGTCGACCGGTAGCATAACAACACTTCTACCCAACCAATCACACCCAGAACCCATATATATCGAAAAACCTTTTTTAGCATTCTAGTTATGTCCGGTCCTGCAACGGATATACTGCTCCACATGCCAGACCATACTATATAAAAATCACATTCACCACTATTACACGTTGATGTTCGTCAAATGAAAGGGGGTCTCAAAACATTTAACTACCCCCCCAACCTATCCACTGCCCTCCCAGAATAAGCATCCGTGCCTCCCCGCTTTCCCATATAAATTATCCCACACACCTTTAGTCTTTTCCACCACACACCAACGCACAGCTGTTTCCCATCGCGCCCCCTACCCAATTCCCTAAGACCAAATAATTTCGATTTCTCCACATTCACTTTAAACCTGTAACACCTTAAAAAAACCACCAAATTTCATCCTCCACCTCATGTAGACTTTCCTCCCTGCTCATTAGAATTGTTGTATCATCCACATACCCTATTATTCCCATCCCACCATTCTCCACACCACGTACCACCCCTAAAAAATCGCCCCACAGCCCTATAAAAAGGGTCCTGTATACAAACAAACAACAGTTGAGAAGAGGACAACCCTGCCTTATGCCTCTACCCATTGAAACCCACTCACCCAATTTCCCATTCACCTGCACACGTACACCTACCCTATTATACAAAGTCTCAATCCAACGTACCATCTCTTCCCCAAAACCCCGCCTCCGTAAGATATGCCACAGTGCCTTTCGTTCTACGCAATCTCGCAGCCTGCCAATCCAATGCTAAGACACCTCCCCCTTTCATTTCTCCCCCCCCATACTTTCCACAAAATCTTTTATTATTCCATGTCCTCATAAAATTTGTCCTTTCCCGGCACCCCATAACTGACCTCTCGCAAAAACTCTATCTATCACGCACTTCAGCCTGTTCCCCAGATTTTTTCGGGAAAATTTTTTATAATCAGCACATAACAACGACAACGCCTGTAGTTCTGCACTGTAGTAGGGCCTTCCCATTTTGGAATCAATACTTCAACTGCAGTTCGCTGAACTGTCCATCTCCCCTAACTTTTCATCTCATTCATCAGGTTCACTAAAAAATCCGTCAACACACACCAATTCATCACATAGAATTCACAAGGTAAACCCATATATACCTGGCGCTTTACCTTCGCCATATTCCGCCAATGTCTCCCTTACCTCCCCTCTTCAATATCCCCACCCAATTGCATAAACGATCACTTCCACTAAGCACACAAGATTACATTCTTACAATATCTCTAAATCTCTCTCACCGTTCACTCCGACACCTCAAATATTTTCCAACCAAACTATCCATAAACCCACTCATTACCATCAGTAGTTCTAATCCTGACACTTCGTTTTACCCAACCTAAGTCTCGTGTACTACCAGCTTAATCAATTTCCATTGCCAACCTGCGTCTCCGCTGGACACGTAACATCAGGTGACGTGCTGTCACCCCAAGTCGCACCTCGATAAACCCACCTTGCACCTCGCCTCATCAAACTTTCTCATTGTGCTTATCCCTTATCTGGCCACTTTTAATGCTTCATTTCCTCCATTGGATACAAACCTGTCACAGCAACCATTGTTAACAACCCTGCAACCGCCCCCTCTTCAATTGTTGAAGCCCCCAATAAAAATAATAAAATAAAATAAAAAAAAAATAAAATTGGTATTCCAGGCCTCTCCTTTCCCTTCGGCCACATTAGTATTGCCTGAGCCTCGTCTTTGCAAACCCCATCCCACCCACCCCAATAAATCGCTTGCAACTCTTACCCCCACCCCATAAGTCCTCCCACAAACTTTCAAATCCCCCCCTCCACCCCTCACCCAGTTGTCGTACATTCAGCATTCCAGTACCCAAAATATCTCTTAGGCAAACCGTCCCAATTTAAAATCAGCATAAACCGCCCTATGATCTGATTAAACGACATTCACGTTATGCAACCGCGTCACCCTCACTCCCCTTGTCACATCTTCAACCTATCTAATCGTGCAGCATATCCCTTTCTATGAAAAGTGTGCTCTATCTCGCAAATCCCCTCCCATCAACTATATCCTCAATCCCCACTATCATTAGATCCCTTAAACCTGACCAAAAAAACACCTGATCCCCTCTTGGTTCCCTTCCTTCCTGCGCACCACTCTGTTCCAGTCGCACCAACTATGGTCACTGACGGTACTGACCGCAATAATATACCATTACGTTATTCACAAATTCATTCTTTACCCTTACATCATTCTAGCCGGCATCATACACACAAATGACTTAGCCACCGCTCACCTCTCACCACCCATCTATTCTTAACACACGACCACCTCCCCCCCTTCACTCCTAAGAAACAAACAAACGGGCTTCGTCTCTCGGAATTCAGGATTCCCACCCTCCCTTCATGCGCTCCGAATACATCACAAAAACGCTGTCCCATCCACCTCCAATTCCTTTCCCAGCTTGAAATTATGTTCCTGCACAAAAAAAATGTCTATAGCATAACGTCCTTAAATATCCCTTTTCCCACAGACGATTCTCAATCGAACAATCATTAATATTCACTGTCAATGCACCGGAACCTACTTATGTGATTTCACCCTCTGCCCCGTTTCATTTCACTGACACGCTTTCTGTGTGTCTGCTTCGTCCACTTTTCTTCACTGCCACTGGTGGCTTAACCTTATCCAACACCTGACCAGCGTACTTTAGTGCTCTCACGAACAACTATCAACCCATGGCTTTTTTCCCCGGTCTCTGTGCCGGGAGTCAAAAACTCATCAGAGTCAGAATATGTCGCCGCCCTCTTCACGGTTGACACACTCTGGCATCCATTTACAACTAACTGGATGCCTCCTGTGTAATCTCAGCAGGTCACCCCCCAATCAAATTCCACCATCCCTGGCGAAGTCATCTGCCAGTTCGCCAATCTTCCAAGTTGCTATCTTCAATCTGAACATTATCCTCCCATACTCAAGTATCCTCAGCAACCTGCTTCACAAAGGATATTTTTTCCTTGCACCCGTTCAACAAGTAGGCCTTCCTCTACCCGCACGTCACCCATCTGCACAGTCTTCCCGTTCTCCATGGGCAGATGCCTCACTTCCCACCAACTGTTGACAGTGATTGGGCTAGTACCCACCAGTGGCAGCTCAACGCTTCCACTTCTCACTCCAGAGTGCCCACCTTTCTATGTACAGGTGCTTCATCAGCATGGAACACCTCTGGTTCTGGCTCTTTCACCATCTCACTACCTAGCGTCCTTTCTCCGCTGCCATTCCCACACTGGGCCGCCATTTGGTCATATGCACACTTAAACTACAGTCTTCTGTGCCCAGCGTATAGTACACCCATTACCTGGTCCTAAATGCGTCCAGTATGAGTAAGACGGGATGGCATGCCTTCAACTCCATCTTGATCGTGAACGTACCATCCGGCAAACGCTTACGCCCCATCCGTCATTTACAGCCAATAGCCAGGTGTGACAGGTCCATTACTGTTCAAATACATACCGCAGATCATTCTCGGTCCGCCTCAAATGGCACATTTCGGATTTCACCATTGTGTATTGCTTAGAACGTCGATTAGGCGAACACGTATCGCTGAATTAACATACCTCGCTCCTGTCCTAGGTACTTGGTCAACCAGCCCGTTCCTACACTCCAGCTGAACTCAGCTTGACGAAAATACGATAGGCACCATTTAGTGCCACACATACAGTTCTTGATCCGCAACACATAGGTTGTCACGGATAATTTGCGGTTTATAAATAAGCACTTGTGCTGACTGAGGCGGGAGTTATTGCACACGCAAATAATGCAATGCACACCGTGTGCAAAACGCCTTCTCACAGGACTGCGCCATGTTGTGAACATAATTATGTCTCCATCCAATGGCCAGCAGAGGGCAGTAGTCACAACGTCCTGCACTCTGCGCAGGTCAAGCGGCGAATGCAATGAATATTTAGTTCAATGAATTTTTCTTGGTATTTATGGTGTGAATCTTGGTTACTCTATAGAATATGTATGGTGATGCTATTTATAATTTTTAAAAGCAGACTTGTTTATATGATGTTATAAATAAAATATAAAAAAAAATATTTATATAAAAAATAAATAAAATATAAAAAAAAGATATATATAAAAAAAAATAAATATATAAAAAAAAAAAACTCTCAAATGTCCAAAGGTGCTTTGCGTGGACCAAACAGGCAATTTAAAGCTTTTGTTGCAGATATCTGTGTTCAAGCAATTTCAAGTCATGGAAATCATTGTCTTCTGTGTCAGCCAATCAGAGCTCTGTTGTCTCTATATAAAGTGAGGGTATGTGTGGTTTCTCAGTCACTTCCTTTCTCAGTGTTGAGGGGGTTACATTGACCGTCTACAAAGGTATCAATTTTGGGTATAATTATATGTCGAGAGTTATAACATTTTTTTATATTAATTTATTTCATCAATAAGTTAATTTATGTAATCCAATTTATCAGGCTATAACTTCAAATCACATTAGTATTTAAACTGTTCCTTGGTTTAAACTAAATTGGGGCATGGCTGTTGTTCATAAAAATATTTGAATTCCCTTTTTAGTTGGATACCTTTTTAAAATTCTCGTTAATATGTAGATGGTTTTTTAATTTGAGTTAAGGGGTAGTTCTGTAACGCTCAAACTATATTACACTTCTGAAACTTACCTGAACCCTCTATTAGTCATGGGTTTCTGTGAAATTCCCCTTGTCTTCATCCTAAAACTAATCTCAGGAGTCTTACATTTTTTCTTCTATGATCTCGTGACTACATCCTTTAACTAGAACGTAACATGAATTCTTAATACTTAAACGTCTATTAATTCCTTCGTTTTTCAGAACTGTTATAGTAAAAAACCCAACTATTCTCTAAAAGATAATGTTCCAAAAACACGAGTTAACTTGTACATAGGATCTTCTGTCCAGCTCGGTAACATGCCTGGCATCACTTCACACGCTTACCTACGCCATCTGACACTTCTGAAACGCTATAGTTTTCCTTTACTACTGTTTCTTCACTTGCAGAATACTTGCAAAAGTGAAGTTCTTAACTTGTAACCCAAGTAAGTAACACTAACATACCACTATAAATTAAACTTTTTGGTTTTCATATAAAACCTCAACTACCCACAATAAAAACCCTGGCTTAAACCAGGTTTGGCCTAATCGCCTACACTAGTCTAGAGGAACCTTATTTGTTACTCATACCTTAGGTCACCCAGAAACCAAACTGAATTTAACTGCGTTGTGTAACGATTTGCCCATCAACTCTACCCATACCAGGAACTGAACACCAGCCATTTTATAAAAGAAAACATAGTGCACCCAATTAAAATGGAAATAGTTTAAAAATCATGGATACTTAAACCCATAGACATTTTACAACGCACATTGAGGAGGGGAAATGAATGTATAGAGGTATGACAGCTCAGTTCGGGAATTACTTAAACGGTGAAATCCGTATCATAAACCCCTCACCAGCGTATAGAACCTCCCTGACGGACTAAAAAGGAACGTTTAACTCTCTGCTTCTTTCCTGACTTGCCCTTACCCATGAAGTTTTTTTTTTGAATTAACAGCCTCGGAGGCGGAACTCTTTAACTCTTTTTATAACTGAAATTGGGCTAGTCGCTAGGTTACATAGAGCCTGAGACACTTTAATTCCCCCCCCCCCACACATAACCTGTGATCCTACAGGTTAACTTCAAAGTAATAATCTTAATGTTAAATGCTTAAATCAGCCAATTAATTTAATAGAATGAATCTTAGGGGAGACCTTGTATAAATGAAGAGTTTTCTTTTAACTTTACACGAAAGAAAAAAAGCATGACTGAATTTAGTTTTTTTTTTTATTCTCCTGTCTGGGCTCCTGGGATTTTTTCTAAAATATAGCTCTAGTAAGTTTCAGAATCTGCCTTTTGCTTGGTTTTTCATTACACGAATACGAACATCTTCCTACCACTTTAATTGAACACAAGACTTGAACTTCATATTGCTGTTGCGTATTTTGTTTTAACTTGTTTACACCTCCAGTTTCCTCCTAGAGGAGAGAACTGATCTTACATCAAATTTCTTTACTAATAAATCTTTAATAGTTACCATGTCCTGCTTTTTAAAAAAAGTAGCCAAATAAAGTTTATATTTCTTTCTTCTCAGATAAGTAAAATGATTTTACGTTGCTCCTGGCAGCCGTCATAAACTACCGTTGCTTGTATGAGCACTTCATTAGAATGATGGTAGCCCAATCATTACGTTGGTTAAAATGATACAAACGTGGCTCGCTTCCCGGCCTTCTAGCTTGTCTCACCCGCTCCTCCACACTCTGCCTCTAATACCTACGGTTTCGGCAAACTCTGCTATACCGTTCGTTATCCCTAGAGATCAGGCAAAAAAACCAGCAAAACTAGGTTTGTTGGCCCTACTAACATCGGGTAACTACCGCTGCCCCATAATAGAGGTCCTCTGGAACCTGCAACAAATCAGTTTCTCTGTTTGTAGACTCTCAAGGTATAAGAGTAACCAACAAGTTCACAGCACCTCGGAAACAGGAATACAAACTCGATACAGAATTTCCGCCACCACTGGTTTAACTCTCAACCTTTCTAAACACAAAAAATAACATACCTCCTTCTGGACTGGTCTCCCGACTTGCGTCAGCCTACTCTGTCTGCGATCCCTTCGCCAATCCGTTGGTAAGGCTTCTAATTAGTTCTTGTGATCTATCCTTTAATTTTTTTTTTTTTTTTTTTTTTTTTTTAAACTTTTGGAAAATTCCAGGTTTGACGAGATTTACGAGGCAAGGCTTACACTTCTCATGGTGTCCCCCGATGGCGGCCCGATCCTACACCCTGGTTAACTGCTAACTATTACTGTGATGGCTCTCTGGTAATGGCTTTCAACCTGTCAGTTTAGAAAGTCGGCTAGACTAGATTTTATTTCTACCATTAGTATTCAACGTAAGTTTAATCCTTTTGTTTTTGATTTCGGAAATTCACTATTCAATAAACCAATTTTCTTTTATTCTGATTGCCTTGGCATTTCCATTGTCATCTCCTAAAACGATGGACTATGCTTTATTTTTCATTAATATAAATCTATAAATTACATTTTCAGATCTTCATCCTGACGTATGGACCGAGCCGGGTTAACACCATAAAGCTCTTCCTCTTGGACTTGGTTATCTGGGTGCGTCTTTTCAGCTTACACAAACTGGTATCGTACTGGCAGGTAAAAACTTCTCTATGAAGGGGGTGGGGGAGGAAGTACATGTATACTTTTAAATATTTTTTTCTTACACCTAAACAATTCTGTCCATAGGCGAGGCCTCTCCTCAACCGTTAACGACGAAGGTAACAAGAAGTGCCTGGCTTTGCTCAAATATCCACTACAACGACGGTGTTACATGGCACGATCAAACTGCAACAATCAAAGACGCGTATTATGCGAGGCAACATCACTTCTATGGTGTATGAAAATTACCGTTTACTTCAGCTTGCTGTCATATTTTTGCTTAAAGGCAGAAATTAATGCTTTTGATTTTCCCTAGTTTCATGTTACCCTCCAGAGCCTCCTAATTTATTAACTTGATATTACTTACTCAAATTGGCCAAGACTCTTCCATTGTCATTTAACTTGGCCAAGTTCCTTTGACTAACAAACATTTAATTTATTAACCTTTTAACTTTTATTACCAAACTTTGCCCTCAAAAACAATTTCCCTGTTGGATCTTAAACCTTGCTCTTTGCCCAATGTGAAATTTTTTTTCTTTCTTTTTTCTTCCTTTAAGTATTCTACTTAAAGAGGTCAGACGTGGAACCCAGAGGAGCAGAATATTTTTTCCTCGTCTTAGGGGGCTGTTTCAGAGATCTTCAGTTGGGTGATGCTTTTGCGGAAAGTCTGTGGAAGGTGGTACATACTTTTTAAGGCGAAGGGATACACGGCTCGTTCAGACAGAATATAATTAATATGAGGGTTTTGGGAGTTTTAAAAACTATTCGAGATTGGTCTTCTGATCATCGGGCGGTATTAGTGGAAATGGGCGTGGAAGCTTTGGCTAGTAGGCAGGGTAGCTTAACTGAATAAGATGGTTTTGGGGGTGGGAAGGGAGTGGAAGTTTTTTTTTTTTTTTTTTTTTTTGTTTTTTTTTTTTTTTTTTTTTTTTTTGTCTCTCTCTCTTCTCTCTCTCTCAATAGTTTTTGGAACAGCTCTGTGCAGAGGGATGGACTGAGGGAGGATATGGTTTAGGATGGCGAGGATAGTGTGGCCATGGTAAGACTAATAAATTTTTGTGCGGTGGGCAAACCATATTGCAGGTTTTGGTTTCTCAACATTTTATTAGTATCTCAGATTAACCGGTTATGCGGGGGGGGGGGGGGGGGGGTTGACCCTATGGAGGAAATAAATGTTCAAGGACCAGGATAAAGGATTTGCCAAGAAGTTTGCAAGTGGTATGGGTAAAAGTGGGGCTGGACGAAGTACTCTCGTGGCGACAAGTATCGGCCTTTTTGGCGTGCTGAGTAAAAAAACGGTACGATGGCATAACTACAATACGGGTTTGCAAGTCATTTCTTCGGGCTGGGGGTTTAGATGAGGAGTAGGTATTGCAGGGGAAACAACTGGATGAGTGCATGTGCAGATAGATGGTTTGAGGGAGTATGGGGAAAAAGTAGTGTCGTGGATGCAGTGGTTCTTGGGCAGAGTTTGTTCTGTCAGTCACCCCCCTCAACCGTGCAAATGGGGAGGAGTGATCGAGAGGACTGGGTGGGGTCATTGCGAGGAAATACTGGAGAGCCCTTATGGACATTAGTAAGGGAAGGTGCCCAGGATAGATGGTTTACCAAGGCGAATTTTATGTAAAAACACGAGTCTGCTAAGGGGGTTTCCTATAAGAGTTAATGAAGACATGAAAGACTTGAGTTATTGATTGGAGAATAGGAATTGCACCGCGCCCAGCGACCGCGTGTTGGTACCGAAGGGCAAAAGAAAAAAAAGGCAGAGTACCCTTCGGGATTACAGCCAGTTCGTTGCTTTGTGCTGTTTATAAGATGTATGTGAGAAAGTTCTTGGGAATAGGCCTTAAGTGTTGGGGGAGGGGATGTTTTGAGTTGTTTGGGTTGCAGGGTAGGGCAATGGTTTGAGGGCCACGGGTTCATATGGAGGACATGGAAGGGGGCGCAGAGGAGCATTGTTGGGCATTGGATTTGGCATAGCGGGCTTACACTGGGCTAGAAAGAGGTTGCTTTGGCAGATATTCTCCTCATGACAGGTTTGGCAAAGAAAGTGAGGAGGTGGGTGGATAAATTTTTAATCAGGAGGTTAAGGTAAGGGTGAAATCAATGGTTGTGGTAGGGAGTCACATGGAGCAGGGTCTTCGGGCAGGTTTGTCCAGTATCACAACTTTTGTTGCATGTGTTCAGGATCCATTATAGATGAAGATCGGTCTTAAGGAATGGGGGGGGGGGGAAGATGGTTGTGCAGAAGCCTTGGCCTGCGCTTGGTTGGGGGCTGTTGACGATACCATTTTCTGGTGTGTGAAAGTGACAGTTAGGAGTTTAGGGGGAAGTTATACACAAGTTTGGGAGAGCTACTTGGATGAAGGTAAATCTGTAGAGTCAATGATAATGGGGCTCTGAGTGGGCAGGAGATAGAATGGGGATGTGAATGTCATGCAGCTTCAGACTCAGTCTGAAAAATTGTGGTCATTATATGAGGATGACCCCAGTGCCTGAAAGGAGTCAATACAAATTGGATGGTTTTTAGAACGGTGCATGCAACGTTCTTTGGGAATGCTGCGACCCTCACCATTTAACCCTTAGGCCACGAGCAATTGTCATCAATGTATTTATATAGCAAGTTGGTTTGTATCGGCACTGTTGCCGTTAAACAGGAATCGGCGATCACGAGTATTCTTATAATGGTGTTCAAATTGTGGGGTTCAGGGTGCAAACTGGTTGCAAAGGGATCGGTAGTGATATTGCCCATACACAGGTTTTTGTGTACTATGCTGGTCGAGGAAACTTTCATTTGTGTCTAGCTCCTTTGAAGCAACATGGCAGGCAAGTGTCCTAGGAGGCAGGCTCCTTGAGATCCGGAATCAATTTGTGATCTGGCAAAAGTGATTTGGTGCCTGACTGGTGTGCTTTTGGGAGGATGAGAGGACTTGCCTGGAGGTGAAGAGGTCGAAAGGGAGGTGGCGGCAGCGGAGACGTCACTCCCAGGGGCCGTCGGTGGGAGACTGTGATGCCTGAAAGAGTTTAGTTCAGGATTCTCGACACAGGAAGGTTTATGGTGGATGTGATAAGGATTTTTTGGGTGGGGAAAAGTCTTGTGCGAAGGAGTCTTCAGTTGTGAGGGACAACAAATAGGCAGAAGGAAAGAATAGAGAAAGAAAGGACTAGAAGGTGTGGTGTTGAGGTTTTACACAGGAGGATTTCGTGATGGGGAGGGATGTGGAAGTTCTAGGAGAAAAAGAAATGCAGGTGCATAGATAGGACAAGGTCATCACCTGGGGCAGAGGCCGGGGAAGAAATCCGGGGCAGTGGTTGAGAGCCAAATGGCCTCAGTGGGTAGAGTGTGCCGAGTTGCACAGCGGGAGAGGGGGGGAGAGTGAGTGCACAGGAAAAGTGGAAAAGCAGCTTACACACAATGTGAAAAAGGGGGTTTTCTTTGCGTAGGGGGAAAGCCACTCTTTTGTAACTTGAGATGTGTATCACACTTAATTAATGTTAATGGCCTTAAGGCAGAGGTCAAGAAAAGTTTGGTTGGTGTGGTTTTTTATGGAGGTTTGATGTTTACATTTTTCTTTGCAGGAGTATAATCGCAGGGCTGGGAGAGTTGAGATTGAAAGGATATTGCATGTTAGCAGTGGTTTGCTATTGTGGGGTGGCAGTGAAGGAGACCAGCCCCTTGCATGTCATTGGGTTGGGAAGAGGAGGGTAATGAGGGTGGAGGTGTCTGGGGTGAGTCGGGCTAGTTTCGTAGGTGGTTTACATGGCAGCGACTAGCAATACCAGGGTAAAAGTAGATTGTCAGGGAGGTATTGCTGTATCACTTGAAGTTTGCCTGCTATAAGTCGTAGATGATTGGAAATGTTTGAAACGGAGTGATGTTGAACAGAGAGGGGTGGACTGTGTTCTGAGGGATGTATTGCAGGATGTTGGGGTTGTGGTGGGGAGGGGGGGATACCTACTGGAGCATAGGTTCGTCCAACGGGATATGAGGCCACGATTGGACAATCTGTCGAGCAGTGGAGTAGTGCGTATTTATTCTGGGTACTGAAATTAAACGTAAGACTTCTTGAGGAGGGGGTGGGGCCTTTTTTCAGTGATTTGTGGTTGCATTTTTGGGAGGCTAAGGATGGGGAGATGTTAGATTGGTGGGAAACGCAGGCTAAGCCTGATAGCGATTTTTTTAAGGTTAGGGGATGTGAAGAGAGCTGGCATTAAGGGTTGCAAAATTGAGGGACAGTTGCAAGACCGTTGTGATGGGCGAGGTGGTAGGAGAGATGACATAGGTAGTCTCTGGCGTAAATAGCTGAATTACCCTATGATGGGTTTGATGCAATTAGGGTTAGGTTAGAGGATGTATTGTGGGGTGATAAGCTGTCTGGGGTTTTATGTAAATTTAGAGAACGAAAGACGGTAACCACCATATTACAATTGGAAATAGGAGTGGGAGGGTACCCAGAGGGTCTGGTCCTATCCAACATGGAAAGTCTCTGGATTAGAAGGGGGGGGGCGTTTCTGGGAGGGATTTTGGAGGGGGGGTTCCATAGTGTTTTAAGTGAGCAGGATAGTGGTTGGGAGGGTGGTATAAGTGAGGTTGAGGTGGAAGAGGCAGTTTTAGGGATGAGTACCGGAAAAAAAAAACACCGTTGATAGATTGTATACCAAATGATTTTTATAGAGCACATTGGGGGTGTATTAGGCAATGCTTTGTTGGGGTATTGAACCATGTTAACTAGTGGTAAGTTGGGCAAATTGCAAAGTATGGGTGTCTGTTTTGATACCAAAGCAGAGGGGGCGAAGGGTCTAGAGTGCTTATCGAGCAATATCTGATGTGTGCAGATTACAAGGTTTTCGCGAAAATCTTTGGCAATAACTGAAGGTCATGGGGTTGGTGATGCATGGGGGACAGTTTGGAATTCCAGGGAGGAGTATGTGGGTAGGTAATGGACGTATTAGGGATTTTCTCGAGGGTAGTAGTGGGGACTATTCTAGGTCTGGATTAGGAGAATGCTTAAGATTGTGTGGATAGGGATTTTTTGATTGAGAGTATGGTAAGAATGGGTTTTGGAGGGTGGTGGGATGGGTGAGGATATTATATGCTGATGCATCGATGAGTACAGGTAAATGGTTGGTTGGGTAGTGCTATACATATGGGTAGGGGTTCGAGGCAGGGGTGTCTGCTCTCCCAAATACTCTTTGCATGTATGCAGAATCCTTTCTATGTGCTTGTTGATGGTGGGACAGGAGGAAGGGAGGAGAGTGGAGGCTTTTGTGGGAATATTGTGGTTTATGTAGATAAAACTGTTATACTTAATGAGAGAAAATTTAAGTAAGGTGGGAAGGGTACTTGAGATTTTTGGTAATGCTAGTGGTATGAGTTAATAAGCAGAAATCACGGTTTCTGGAGGTAGGCACGACCTTGAGCGAGTAGTTTGGCTGGATAACTGTAGAAAGGCTCAAGATTTGTGGGATTTTATATTTGGCAGATGCACAGGAGAGCAGGAGGGTTAATTCAGAAATGGTAATGGACAGAGCTTTGAGTAGGCTTAGGAGTTTCCGGGCCGGGGACGTAACCTTGCCTCAAAGGGTTGTTGTGGCAAATGCACTGATTTATAGTAAGGTGTGGGGAGTGGCGGAAATTTATCCCTTAAGAAGTTAGGATATTATGAAATTACAAAGACTGTGTTTGGGGTTTTGGGAGGGTGTGGTTGTGCAAAGATGTGGTAATGACTGGTAAGATAGGGAGGATTGGGATTGATGGCATTAGGATCTAGGGTGAAGGCGCTATGTTAAGCAGAGGTATATTCAAGCAGGGAGGGGAAGGGGTCTTCGAGTGGGGAGGTGATGGGGGATGTCCGCAAATGGAGTGGCAGGGACTTAGTGGAGTGTGAAGATATGTTGAGGTTTATGGATAAAGGTTTGCAATGTTAAAACACTAAAGGTAAAATGGTTGGTGGGAGTGGGTCGGCGTCAGGAATCACTGCAGGGGATGGCAGTGTATCCCACATGATTGGAGAGTGATGAGTGCAATTTAGTAAACTAAGAACAAGGCAAGAGTGAGAGAATTAGTATATAGATTTCTGATGGGGACTTTGGCATCGAAAGAGGTGCTAAGACAAATTGGTTTTGAGGCATCATGCAGTTTTTGGGGAAAGTTTACACTATCCATGTAGTATACTTTTGTTCTGCTTTGGAGGTGGTAAGATTGTGGATGAAGAGGGTTTTTCCTTTTTTTGGGGGGTCAGATATCACCCCTTAAGGTTTTAATGTTAGATATGTGAGGGGTGCCCAACGAGGTGGGGAGGGCTATCAGATACGTAATAGTTGATTACTTTTATGTCTCTTGGGGGATGAGGGAATGGAATCGAATCGAATCGAATCTAAGACGACGAGAGCTGTCGTGAGATGGGAAGGAAGGATGAGGAAGGATGGAAATACTGGAAAAGGAGGGGAAGAGGAGGAATCGAGGCAAGTGACCCAACCACTAAGGTACCACGTGTCCCAAAGTACTGGAGGCGTAGATGGAGAGGCTTGAATGATGATGTTACTTGGCTCACTAGGAGAGGATGGCAAAGGCAGTGGTAGGAGCTGGGAGTGTCAGAAGGCAGCAAGCAGGATGAGTTGGTTATTCTCTTGAACCGTTTTTCAGTGCATTGAATTTTGTTCTAGGGTTGTCACAGGTATAGGAGAACTGTAGAAGAGTTCGTTGGTTTGGGGTTGGTGGATTATCTTTTTGACGGTAGAGGATGGCTTTTCGTGGCTGATGTACTTTGCAATGTTGTCTTGGATATGTTGGATGAGTTCTAGGCGAGTCATGGGGCTGAAGTATTGCGTCGTGGTGAAGAACGAGTCCTTTGTGTTTAACGTTTAGTGTTCCAGGTAGTTTACGTGAGCGAGGTGAAGAAGTTGAAGGTGGTGTGGATGGCGAAGGTAGGGTAGGATCTTGGTTGGTCGTGGTGTGACGGGCCAATCGACGAATAGCAGGCGTGGTGCTGTCTTGGATGTTGTCAGGTGGGTGTTGATTGGAGGATTCAGAAGAGGCGGCGTCGTCGTCATTATCAATTATTAATTCCTTCAAGTCATCTGGCGCTTCAAAACTGACGATCTTCGGGATTGTTTTCAAAATCTCAGCTGATGGTGGACTTGCAGGGAAGTTAAATGGCATGTTAAGTGCAAGAAATTCATTAAGTCTTGTTGAAAGAGCCAGGTTTTGGAGCATTTTGCATGTGAGCAAACATTATGCAGTAATAGAATTTGGTAGATATCATCAGGTGGAGGTTGGGTAGTGGCTTGTAGAATCTTGGATGTTGTTGGTTGAATCATTGCAATTGCGCATATGGAGGAGAGGTTCCAGATTTGGCTGCAAGAGAATGGTGGTCACTCTACAGTTGATGTAAGTGGGAGCAGCAGTGGAAGTGCAAGAACGAAAATCGTGACCTGCAGACCCACAGGTGGAACATATCTTCGTGTTCTTCGCGTGGCAGTCGGCAGTAGTGACATAAGAAAGAAGGAACACTGCAACAGGCCTACTGACCCATGTAGAGCAGGTCCATGTCCCCCCCCACGGATTAGACCAATGACCCCTCCCCCCCTGGATTAACCCAATGACCCATCCAGTCTGATCATCTCCACTCAAGGATGGAGCACTGCACCAGACCCAGCAGCACAAGCTAGTCAGGTCCAACTCACACCCACTGATGTATTTATCTAACCTATTTTTAAAACTACACAATGTTTTAGCCTGAATAACTGTACTCGGGAGTTTGTTCCACTCATCCACAACTCTATTACCAAACCAGTGCTTTCCTATATCCTTTCTGAATCTGACCTCTTCAAGGTGGGGGCTCCTTGGCGTGGTGAAGAGGCTCTTGGTCTGAGGAATTAGACCTGTCGGTCTACTTCCTCAGAACGAACCTAATTACCCCCCATTCCCTATCCCATCCTCCCCTTTTTCCTTTCCTCCTCCCCACCCCTCCCTTTTGCCCTTCCTTTTTGGCCTTTTTTTTTTTTTTTCTTTTTTCCACAGGCACGCTAGTTCCTAGGTAGGGGAAAGGGTACCGGGGTCCATCCCATTCCGTTGAGGTTCTTGGCATGGGCATAGTTTGCCGTGAATCTGGATTGCCTGGGAATGTCCTGATCCCCCTCCGTATCCTGGAGGGTGGCTTTGGGTGTCTCTCGGGCAACGGGTGTATCTCTGGAAGCCACCTTCCGGATTCTGGGGGTGGTGGCCGAAGGAGGTATGCTTTGTGGTGGATTTCCGGCCGCCCCTCTTTTGTCCGAGGATAGCTCGGCAGATGTGAGGTTGCTATCCCGGATTGCCGGTTTACTGGCATGTTGGGTAGGGTATGGCACGGGTTCCATGCTGCATCTGCGCTACTTGCGGTGCTGAGGTCCTCTTGGGCGCGGAGGGAGATTTCTGGCCCTTTCATTCCTCCTAGGAACTATCCCTCCCCGGTCCCCCTTTTTAATTTTTTTTTCTTAAAAAACAAAAAGAATGAAGTAGCCTAACCATGGCAGCCCTAAGTCCATGAACCTGCTACCCCCGGGCCCCTTCTTGATACCGCACCCTGTTCTGACCCCGCCTCGTCTTTGGACCACTCTTCGGAACACTCCTCATGCCTCTGTACTCTTGCCGGTGCTGTTTCCTCACCCGTTAGGTACTGAGGCCTTGACTGACCCCTTCGATTAACGACCTTCGCTCCCCCTTACTACCCCCTCTTTTCTTCGGCAATTTTCGAATCGCCGGCCCTTCCAAACGTCGGAAAAAACCGGTCCCACGCAAAACGACAACAATTACTTACGATGAACTCCCAAAACCCTTTCCTTTTTTCCCGAAAAGATCAACTCCTTCACTACCTTTCCACGCGCCAATGGACAAAATTTCAATCACTTCCCAACCGCTTCCCAAAACTGCCAATTTTCTGACCCATTTTTTTGGAAAAAGGCCCCTATTTTTGGTAATATTTTTTTTCATGCTTTAAGAGCGGTACGCGCATAGCCCCGTACAGAATGCACCCGGGCTATAGCTTTCCCCCGTTTTTCCCCAATCGATACTGTTCCTGAACTATTGAAAAGCATCATTCCCCTAAATTTTCTTGTAGTGGTCCCAAACCCCATTCTCCCCCATACCATAGTTCAACAAAATTTCCAGACAGGGCCACTGACTTTCTTGAAAGCTGGAACTCCAAGGTCCCCCAAACCTAAAGGTTAGACCCACTTTGCATTCTTCCTCTCGCGGGGGGAACGAAAAACCCCCTAGCAATGTGCTTTTTTTTAAATAATTTTTGACAGCCGTGAATCCCATCCCATTTATTTTCCCAGGACATCGTTACAAGATCGAAACTACCCCCCTTTAAAAGGGGAGAAAATTCTGGTGTTTTTGGCCATCCACGAAATTTGCAGATCTATCGCCAAAATCCCATCGGGTTCCCGATGACCATTCTAAACATCTTCAACGACCTCCCTCTTCCAAAAATTGTCGAGGCTCCCCCCCTCGTACTCTCGCCTTTTCAATTTTTACTTAAACGTGCGGGAAATCGTTACCTAAAAGGGGAAAGGTCTCCCTTATGCCTGGCAGTTTCCTTTCCCCCGCCCCCAAAGGAACTACCTCATGTTTCTTAATCCCGTGTTTCAAAACGTCCCCCCCCCTTCTGTACCCCATCTCCCCCACCTCTGTGGGGTTTCCTCTCCCATACACTCCTGTAGCAATTCTTTTTCGTCCTCGGCCAAACCCCCACTTAAACGTCCAGTCCGATCTTTTTTCTTTTTGTTCCTCTCACAAGCCCCAGTCGAGAGATCTCGATGACACCCCCCCTCCCAATCGCCTCACTTCTCAAAAGCAAAAAAAAGGGCCTTAAAACCCCACACCCATCTTCCACCCCATTTTTCCCCCCCCTGTCTCTGTACCTGGTTCTCCCCCCCCCTTTAATGGCTCTTTACAATGTAGATTCACCCTCCCCTCGTATGTACCCTTTCCCCCCCTGTTCCCCCCCCAAGTTTCTTCCCTTTTCGGGGCCCCCCCCGGTTTCTCCCTTTTCTGTCCCCCTTTTTAACCTTTTTCCAGTTCCCTCCACCCTTCCGCCCCCCCTACCTATACATCCATTACGTTCCAATCTTTTTCTCACCTTCCCCTACCCTTTCCAAATTTCTCCCAAACGACGCCCCCTGAAATTTGAAACACTTAACAATCTCGAAAATATTTCAGAACCAAACCATCAATGGACACAAAACCACTCTCCCTCCTTCTCTCTCCTCTCCCATCTACGCAACTTCCCTTTCCCTTTTTACAGCGCACCGTTCCTTGGCTGCTTAACTTTTTTCCCCCTGCCTCCGCAGTGGGTTTTCTCAAACCTATCCGTAGGAAACCCCCTTTCCTGTGGATTTTTGGTATCTTTATCCCTTGCCCAAACATGGCCATTTACAGTGGAATATACCGGGGGATCGGGTAAACGGGGGGGGCTTCGAGTTACCCACCATTTTTCCCTGTTGGTTTGCTTTAAAGAACCAAAATTTTCGCTGTTCTCCCCACTCAGCTATAATTTATTTTATTCTTCAGATCCCTTTTCCCGATGGACCTTTAATGAAAGTGCCCTTCACACTGAATTTCCCTACCAAAGCATTTGTTCGTACTTCGCTGCATTACACAGCAACCCCCTTCCCCTTCAAGGTGGTTACGCTCTGTTTTTTTATATATCTCTCCTTCTCGGCATTTCTATTTCCGGGGATTGCCTTTCTTTTTCGCATTACCACCACTGATTTTGTTACTTGTATTTTAATGCCCACCATTTTCCTCGGGGGGGGGTCACTGTATTTTTCCCTGGATTTTATTAGAGGGTTCTTTTTTGCCACCCACCCCCCCCCCATTTTTTAAAAACGGTACTCCACACCCATTTTGATCCCCAACTCACTCTCTCTTGCAACATCTCTGTCTTTCTTCCTCCGCTGCATTAAATTCACCTTTATCTCCACGATGTCTCATCGTGTGAAATTAACCAACTACTGTCGTGACGACACCAACGAAGCTCAAGCTTGCAACCTCACTAACACTTGTCTTCACCCAAATTCTCCAAGATTACTTCACTGAAAGAAGCCTTCATCGTTACCTTTCTCGATATGCAAGAAGCCTGACAAAAGTACTTACATCACAGCCTGTGATGACTTTAGAAAAGACCGTGGTTTTAATCATCACGTCACCATACATGCGTGCAAAACGCTGTGTTCATGAAACGCCTTGACAGGCTAATCACAAACGTCCATCGAGGTAATTTAACGTCAATCACTTGAAGACCTCAACACCTGGCCAAGATTGCTCTGTTGTGAAGATCCCAACGCTTCCTCGATACTCAAGAGTCATTGGAACGTTTCCTGAGGACGTTACCATGGAGACCAGAGCATTGTCTAATGCCTTGCCATCTCTACTACTACACCACCCACGTCAGATTGAGCCTGAACGCTTAACTGACCATAACACCTAGTTGGACATGCTACTCGTATCAGTACGCCGAGGTCATGGTCACCTGCGTTCTACCTGCCTAGCTCATGGGAGTTAGACGTGGGCTGTGTACCAAGCACCATGGCCTTGTTGTAGTGTTTTTAGAATCTCAGGTTCAAGTTAGAAGAAGGATAATTTCTACTTCTTCAGGAGGATAATAGGAGGCTGGAAGCTTCGCATAGATGATTTTAGGAACGTGTGAGAGAAGGTTTAGCTGGGTAAGGAAGAATGGTCCGCCAACAGTGATAGTTCGCAGCAGCTCTAAGAGGCAAGTGTTCACAGTTCAGGATGAAGGAAGAGAAGAGATTTAACAGAGAAGAAGTGAAGGTAGGAAAATCGATCTCTGTTCTCCAAGACGATGTACATCAATGATAGTGAGGTTGAAGGTACCCTGAATCCCCTGCTAATCAAGGTAAAATAATTTAATAGGCATTCTCAGTAAGAATATGGACCGTCCATTTTGTAACATACAGACAGGCAACAGAGTTAATATCTTCCTGGAGATGGTGTTATGATGACAGTCAGCAGAATGGATAAATTATGGCAGGTAATGTGGAACAACCCATTATCTGTCTTAGAGCTGGGGGTAATGACAATTGTGAAGGAGGCAGGAGAGAGAGCAGCCTGTTAAGATACAGGTCAGCCATAGAAGTAGATTAGGCCAAAGGAGGGATCCCAGTCATATGTAGCAATCTTGCCTAGAAAGGGAGGTTGGGGTAATGAATTGGATGAGTCTAGGGCAATTGTATAAATTACTGGCTAGGGACACAGGTACTGCAAGAACTTGCAATCCCAATCATTTGGATAACTGTGGATCCTATTCATTGGCAAACGTGATACGTGTACACTGCAAGGGATGGGGTTCAGATCCCCTGGGGATGGAGTGGTTGCATTAGTCAATTCAAATTAGAGGGTTAATTGGATGACTGTCTAGGAATTTAAACTGAAATAGATTATAGAGGTATGGGTGTTTTTGTGGGAAACAATCAGACTGCAACATTAGGGTTAAAAAACAGCAGTTCTATACCGGGAACCTCAGGGATATGTTTAAAAAGACATTCAAAATAAAGTTCTAGTAATGGCAAATCATTGATCAACAAACAGAGGGATAGGTAGAGGCAACGAGTGACAAGCTCCCTAAGTTTATATACAAAATAGTAGGAGTCTAAGAAATAAGATAGATGAGCTAAGATTACTTGAACGTGTAGGTAATATAAACATATTTGGTATAACAGACCTGGTTCAACCTGAAAGATAGAGAAATACCCTTCTGATGCAACATAAGAAGGTTATAAACTATTCCACACAGATAGGGTTAGCAGGAAAGGGTGGTTGTGTGGCGATGTATGTCAGAGAAAATTTAAATTTGTCTTAGACATGATATAATAGAAACATCGAAACACATAATCGGTTTGGCTACAGTTTCTCGAGGTCGTGACATTAATTTTGTGTGTGATTTCTAGGCCCCCAAACCTTGATAGGGATGGTAGTAAGCTGTTATGGGACGAAATTCATAAGGCATCTAATATGAAAATGTTGTGATCATGGGAGATTTAACTTCAGACAAATTGATTTGGAACCATATGACAGGAAATCTTGAGTCTAGTAGACTTTGATATGGTTAGATACGATTTCGTTCTGATTTTTAAACCCCCAGGGTTAGCCACCCAGGGATATCCCTAGAAAGTCAGTGGAGACTAACTTATTTCCTCCATAGGGTCCCTTAATCTTGTCCACCCAGGATGCGAACCCACACCAGTCACTAACACCCAGGTACCTATTTGCTGCTAGGAGAACGAGGACAACATGTGTAAGAAAACTTGTCGAAATTTTTCCACCCGCCGGGAAACGAACCCGGCCCTCCGGTGTGAAGCGGAGCTTTAAGCCACCAGGCCACAAGGATTGCTTTTTAGAAACACAGTTGTAACAGAACCAACTAGAGAAACAATCTGCTTGACTTGGTTCTTGCCAACAAAGATTCACTAATTAATAATCTGAGGTTAATGATGAGCTTGGGAAAGTGACACAAATCACTTAGTTTAATATGTCATGGGAATTTACCAGATTAACTGCAATCAAATCTGCCCAGTTTTCGCTTGCCTACTTCATGGGACTAAAAATTAAAAAAACTTCTTAGGTGGGCTAAATTGGGGATGTCCTGACTATGGGTCAAGTAGATGGGTCCCTTGGTTGACAATATGACGTTTTTCAGAGCATAGTTCTAGCTGCCCATACAACATTGTTCCGAGTAGGAAATTTAAGATCTAAAAAATAATCCCAAATGTATGAACAATAGATTACAAAAATTTCATTGTCAAAAGAGAGGCATATAAAGGCGTATCAAAAGAGGGGATGGCAGTTAGAAATCAATATATTCAATTTAGAAGAGAATAAAGAAAGGAATAAGAAAAGCAAAAAGGGATATGAGCTAAAGGCGCAAGGGATTCAAAGACTAACCTCAAAAGGGTCTTTAAGGTATACAGAAGATAGATTAGGACAAGACTTGCCCACTTAAGAGTAACTCTGGTCAGATCACTGACAGTGTTTTAAGATACGTGGAAATTCAAAATACCTACTCTCAGTTTTCACCCAGAAAATACTAGCGAATAAATCTGAAATAATAGATTAATGGAGAACAGGATGATAATGACTATGTAAGATTTCAGTAACTAGTGACATGGTCCTCAGACCAAATAGAGAAACTAAAACCCTAACAAATCCCAGGCCCTGATGAACTGTTTACTCACGGTGTTAAAGGAATGTAAGAGGAACTTAGCATTACGTTTTTTGCTAATCTTTTTAACATATCACTACGATCTGGCATATTGACTGATAAGAGGAAATGGCAAATGTCATAACCTATTTAACAAGGCCAGGTGACAGGTCCTTGGCTTCGAACTATAGACCAATAAGCCTTACCGCCATTAAGCAAATTTCTGATGACACCCAAAATCGTCCGTCCAAATTCATTCTAATGAGGACACTAGAGCCACTCCAGCATGATATGAGATACTGATACAATGGTCGTAAGAAGTGGCAGATGCAGTTTAATATTGACTTCAATTATTGACAAAATGCAGTCCCAAATGGTTGGACAGGTAAATAACCATTGCCTCAAACTAAATACTGCAGCATCTAATACTACGATTGCGAAAGGATTTAGGATTTCTGGTTAGCAGTAACCTGGAGTTCACCTGGAGAGAGTTTCGGGGGTCACCACGCCCCCGCGCCCGTCCCTGTGACCAGGCCTTCCTGGTGTATCAGCGCCTAATCAACCAGGCTGTTTCTGCTGTCTGCTCCAAACCAACGTACAAGCCACAGCGCCGCTGATCAGGAACTGACTTTATGCTTGTCCGAGTGCCAGCTTGAAGACTGCCAGGGTCTGTTGGTAATCCCCCATATGTGTGCCTTGAGGCAGTTGTAACATCTCGGGCCCTGAACACTTATTGTATGGTCTCTTAACGAGTGACTAGTGACCACCCCTGCTTTTCATTGGGGGGAATGGTCAGCAATCGTCTGCCAAGTCTTTTTGCTTTCGTAGTTGAGTGATTTTTTCGTGTGCAAGTTCGGTACTAGTCCCACTAAGGATTTTCCAGGTGTATATAATCATGTATCTCTCCCTCCTGCGTTCCAGGGAATTCACAGGTTTTAGAAACCTCAAGGCGCTCCCTTAAATGAGTGTTTTATCTCCGTTATGCGCGCCGTGAAAGTTCTCTGTACATTTCTAGTCGGCAATTTCAACCTGCCTTGAAAGTGCTTTAGAGTGCAGCAATATTCCCCCTAATAGAACAAGACAACAGTTCATTAGTGTTCGCAATAAAGCTAAACAGAATTCTGGCTTCATATCTAGAAGTATAAATAAAAATCCTCAGGTTGTTCTCAACTCTGTATACCTTGGTTTAGGCCTCATTTAGACTATGCTGCTCAGTTCAGGTCACCGTATTACAGAATGGAATAAAAAGCTCTGGAAACGAACAGAGGATGATGACAAAAGATGATCCCATGTATCAGAAATCTTCCCTATTAGGATAGACTGATGCCCTGAATCTGCACTCCTCTCCAAAGGCGTAGAATTAGGGGGATATGATAGAGGTGGATAAATGGAAACAGAAAAAGGGGATGTAAATAGCGTGCTGAAATTTCCAGCCAAGACAGTAATCGCAGCAATGTTATCCAAGTTTGAACAATTTCAGATTCAGATACCTATTAAATTATAATAAAAAAGAAGCGCTAAGCCACAAGGGCTATACAGCGCTGAGGTAGGGAAGGAAGCGAGTGTATTGGATGGAGAAGGGTAGGAGGGATGAATCAGTAGGTTACAAAAACAGCGGGGGCAGGGATATAACGGGATTGGGGGTAGCAAGAGATTGAAGTAGAAAGGGCTGAAGGTACGCAGAGTTGTGAAGTCATGTCGGATGTCAAAAAGTCAATGAGAGAGTCAGGTATGAAAGGTGGGGTCGCATCAGCGAGAAGGGAAGGTAAAGAAGAGCATCAGAGCGAATACGAACGACGGAGTAAATTTCTGCGGTGCTCGTTGATAAAGTGGCAGTCCAACATAATGGTGGCCTGACAGATACAGCACATGGCAAATTCTCACTGAGGAGCAGGGCCGCCTCACTCCATGAGATATCCATGAGTAAGACGAGTATGGTGGCCAATGCAATACAGGAGAGAGTCTTCCCACCCAAGGTCGACACTGGTGAAAAAGAAGTACGGCCAGTACCTCTACTCGGTTTAATAATGAAGTTTGTTGACCGCGAGCATAGATAGACGCAAACGTTGTTGCCAATGTTACTGTGAAGTTGGGAAAGATATTGCAGACCAAAAATAGTCCGTAAATGGAATAACCTCTACCTGAAAACTAGTACAGGTCATGTACTGCTGACCCAAGCATGTCACTGCCTGTTCATTGCCCTGTACGTCACATGAACCAGGGGAGCCCATCAAAAAAAACAATAACTTATGCTTGGCGTAAAGATGCGCGTAGCCCAAAGTTGGATAGCGCGAGAACTAAGGGGTTGACGTGTAATCAATTCTGTATATCCTGTCAAGACACTAGGAGTCAGACACCATAAATGATGACAACAGCAATGACAGCAATACGGATAAGTGCTGTAAGATGCATACAATTCAGCAGTAAAAATACTACCGAAGATAAAAATGACCTATGTACGACGCTGTCCCGGAAACACTGCTGCGAATCCAACGCCTCAAAGACTTTAGAGCATCTGTGTACACAGCAATGACATGAGAGATGAGAGTGAAAGTGGTCAAGAAAATGAGAGCAGGAAAGCACCGTAGACAGTTGGCTTTCGAGGCAAGGAAAAGAAAGACAGACGTCGAACAGCTGGAACTGTTCCAGGGGGGTAGGAAAATAGATGCTACATGTACAAGAAAGGTGGTAAATTGAAGAAAGACAAGAGCGATGAAGGTGAAGAAGAGAAGGACGGAGTAAACGAGGGGCAGCGAACAAATAAAGAATGTCTACTAATATATGACCATTCTATAAATGGAAGGATTGGGCGGAGATCATGAGAACGTACATAGTAGCGAAGCAATGTCATCACGGCGATCGGATAAGGATGGAACGTTCGCTTCTGCATAGAGGCTCTCGACAGGGGAAGAGCGGAAAGCACCAAGGCATAAACGAAATCCTTGTGATGAATGGGTTTAAGGCGTTAGAGTGAGTAGCAGAGATCCGCTGAATAATCTGGTCAACCATAATCAAGTTTCGATAAGATACAGGGTGGAATGTAGCGAAGGAGGGTTTCGACGATCAGCTCCCCATGAAAGGATGAGCAATGGTTTTAAGGAGGTTCAGTCCGGCGTGGCAAGTTTGCCTTCAGAGAGTAATGTGTGGATTTCCAGGATAACCTACAATCAAAGAGGATGCCCAGAAACTTGACTATCACGTCAGGATACGGGAGCCATAGAGGCACAAAGGATGATCCGGAGATGACAGAGCGTCTTAGTGAAAGTGATTAGGTGGGTTTAGGCTGGAAAATTGAAATCACTTGTGGTGGCCCAATGGTGGAAACACGTCGACTGCATGTTGAGAGAAAACAGTAAGGGAGGTACAGTCAGCGCCTGCACCGGCAATCGCAAAGGGTCAACACATAAGAGTGATGACCAAATATTGAGATGGAAACTAGAGCCAAATCATTAATAGCAGGAGAAAACGTGTTGTGCTCAGAACACATCCCTGGGGACACCTTCACTTGGATAAAGTCTGGGGAGAGCACATTAACATAACTCCAACACGGAAATCCTGATCAGTTAAAAAGTTCTTACGGAAGGATGGTAGATAGCCTCGAATGCCCTAAGGAGTGTGCTTGGCTAAAATATTAAACCTCCAAGATGTGTCATATTCCTTCTCAAGGTCAAAAAATATGGCCATAACTGAGTGTTATTCGCAAAGGCATTACGAACATACGTATCCAAGCGGTAGTAAGGGTCCTATGGTAGAACGTCCCTTACGAAAGCCATATTGACGAGTGGAGAGGACGTGTGTTGTCTCTCTAAATACACACTAAACGTCTATTTACTAGGCGTCCCATTACTATTTGCAAACTGCACTGGATAAGAGCAATGGATGATAGGGAGTTTCAAGTCCCCGTAGTGCCTGGTTTGGCGGAAAGGGAGAACCAATGGCGGATTTCCACAAGCTGTTGGAAGAACTCCTTGTGACCAAATAAGATTGTAAAGGCGTAATAGACTGCAAGGGCTGACCTGATGTAAATGTTGTCGCATACGAATATGAAATGTCCGTCGGCCCAGCTGCCGAAGATCGACAAGCTGAGAGGTGTTGCCTCCAGTTCTTGAAGGTGTAAAAGGCACATTAACTGTGTCTTCTCAGAGAGCAAACAAGTCCAAGGGTGCTACCTCTCCTGGCAACTTGGAGGAAAGAAATGAAGGGCAATAGATGGAGCCCTGAGAAATACGACCAATATTGCCAATTTCATTGGCACATCCTAGTGGGTTGCTATATCAACACCGCAAACCCGCAGAACAGGAGACGGGTCAGAGAGAATAGTTACCACTCAGTTTTTCGAGTACTTTTTTCAGACTGCACTCAAAGAGGAAAGCAGAGGTTATGGAGGAGACATAATCTCGCCAGCAAGTGTCTTTAGCGTCACGTATGACACGCGAGCGATCGCACGCTTCTGTTTAAATCAGGAGTCGCTCTGTGGTTCTATTGTACCGGAACCTCTGCGCCATGCAGCGCGTTCAAATGTACAGCGCGCGCACAAGCAGGAGACCACCAAGGCCACTGCATTTCGAGAATGCTGCCCGAAGTTTTGGGGTATAAATGAGAAGCTGCGGTGAAAAAGGAGGACGAGAAAGGTTTAAAAGCTCATCGATGGAGGACGATAGAAGGAACCTCTTTAAAAACAGTTAGGTGTGAGTAAAAGGTTCTAATTTGACCCGAATAAATTGCCAGCGTGGGGTGCGAATGAGGTGGCGAATAGAAGGGGAAGTAAGAAAGATTTGTGGAAATGATCACTGTCATGTAAGACGGGAAGAACGACCAAGTGAAGTCTAATGCGGGCGGAGGAAGAGCAAACCGAGAGATCGATGCAAGAGAGAGTATGAGTCCGAGATCAGAATTGGTTGTTAGAGTACACTGTATTAAAACATGGAGGGCGTGGGTGGCAAGAAAAGCCTCTAACTGAATTCCACGGGAATCACAGTAACCCCCCCAGAGAAATGGTGGCATTAAATCACCAGAAACAGAATCGGTGGCGGTAAAGACGGAAACAAGAACAAAATCCGGAATAGAAAATGCGCCGAGAAGGAGAGAGATATAAGAGAACAGAGTGTATACACCTATGTAGTGGAGTACGCTGCTGTGTAATGCAGCGAGTAAAACAAATAGTATGTGTACGGAATATCAGTGCGGATACGAAAGGGCACTTTCATTAAAGGTCCCATCAGGAAAAGAATCTGAGAATACAATATATTATAGCCATGGATGTGAGAAATAACACAGAGTGTAAATTTGGTTCCTTGTAAGCAAACACCAACAGGGGCAAACTGGGACTGAGTAACATCTGAAGCTCACCCCGATTACCCCTCAGGCCGAGCATATATTCCACTGTAAATAGGCATGATATGCAATGATAGAAGATACTTGAAATCCGTAGTAAGGGTTCCACGGACTAGAAAGGTTAGAAAAGTCCACATTGCGGAGCAGTGGTAAAATGTTCAAGCAGTGAAGGGAACGGTGCCTTGAAGAAAGGAGTTGCGCAGAATGGACAGAGGAGAGAAAAGACGGAAGGTTGGATCAGTGACCATTGATGTTTGGATCTCTGTCAATATATTCAGAATTGCTATCAAGTGTTTCGAATTACAGAGATGTTCGTGATGGAGCCAATATTGGCATGGGAGGGGAGGATGAGTAAAGAATGGAACTGTATTGGACTGTACCAAGGTAGCGGATGCGAAGGGTGGAGGGAACTGATAGCGTGGCAGGGGACAAGAAAGGCTAGAACCCTTGGAGGTGGCAGAATAAGGAAAGAAACTTGGGAGGGAACAGGATGAAGGTACATTAACGAGGAGGAGGTTAACTCTGCACTTGTAACTGACCATTGAGGAGGGGAAGAACTGAGGACAGAGACAGGGGGGTAAAATGTAGAGGTGGAAGATGGTAGGTGATACCGGACCTTTTTTTTTTTGACTTTGATAAGTAGAGGGACGATTAGTGAGAGAGTTCGTACGAGGTCTCGTCGATACCGAGCTTGAGAGAGAGAACTCGAGAAATGCGAGAGTAGACTTGATGCGTTGAAGTAGGACGTCTGAGCCGAGGACAGCAAAGGATTAGATCAAGGAGTGATTAAGGGAGAGGTAACCACAGAGGTGGGGGTGTAGAAGATGGGATAGCTTGTAGTGGGGGACTGGTGGGGGTATATCATCGAATAAGAAAACGGGGAGTCTCCCTTGGGAGGCTGAGATGAGAAAACTGCCGATGGCATAAGGAGACCTTCTGTCCTTTAGAGTTAATCGGATTTCCCGCTCGTTTAAATCGACCTGACAACGGCGAGAGTATGAAGGGTGAGCCTCATACAGTTAAGGCAATGGATGATGGATTGCAAGACTATTAGAATGGTCGATCGGCACCACAGACTGGGCATTCGGCGATAGATCTGCAATATTTCGCTGGATTGTCCAAATCGCCAGCAATTTCCTACACTGTTGTTGGTGAGGGATCACCTTCAAACTTGTACCGAGTCCTCTATATAAACTGGAGGATGGGAGTTCTCGGCTGTCAAAAGTTAAAACGGAGCCACATTGCTAGGGTTCGTCTCCGCCCAGGGCAGGAAGAACGTAAGTGTCTACCTGAGGATGGGAATCTTGAGTTCCACTGTTCTCAGAATGTCGGTGACCGACATGTCTGGAAATTTTGTTGAACTATGTAAGGGGCAGAATGACGGTACCACTACAAGAATTGAGGGAATTGATGTTTTTCAAGAGAGATCAGAACAGTATCGATATGGAAAGACGAGAGAGCTCATGAGCCTGATTAGCAATTCTGTACGTAAGATGCCGACCGCTCTTAAAGACATGAAAAGAAATATCTTTACCAACATGGATAGGAGTCTGCCAATACTATGGTTCATAAAGTATATCCAGTAGAGAAGTTGGTGTCGTAAAGTTAATAATTTAGTCCACCGTTTCATCGGAAACTGAGCATGGAAAGGTAAGTGAAGACGTGTAGATCGTTTTTCTGAGACAACGAGAAGGTGGAGAAGTATCATCAAGCTGGTAATTGTCCGATACGTTTAGGCGTGGGACCAAGTTTGGTCCGACGGTGGAAACGGTCGTCGATTTGAAATTCCGCACCGTAGAGGGGATAGGCCGGAAGCATAGTCATAGAGAGCAAGGTCGATAATCGAAGGGAGTCAGTCAGGCCTGCAGTACCTGAAGCGGGTGAGGAAACACACCGGCAATAGGTACAGAGGCATGAGGAAATGTCTGAAGATGGTCCCAAAGACGAGGCGGGGTCAAACGGGGTGCGGTATAAGAAGGGGCTCCGGGGGTACCATGTTCATGGACTAGGGACTTGCCATGGTTAGGTTTTACTTACTTTCTTTTTTGTTTTAAGAAAAAAAAGAAAGAAGAAATGAAATAAAAATAAAAAATAAAAAAAGGGGGGACCGGGAGGGATAGGTTCCTAGGAGGAATGAAAGGGCCAGATAATCTCCCTGCCGCGCCCAAGAGGAACTCAGCACCGGGGAGCAAGAAGCGCAGATGCAGCATAGGAACCCGTGCCATACCCTAACCCATCATGCTAGTAAACTAAAAATCCGGGATAGCAACCTCACATCTGCCGAGCTACCTCGGTGGACAAAAGGGGAGGGCGGCCGGATATCCACCACAAAGCATACCTCCTTGGGCCCACCACCCCCGGAATCCAAAAGGTGGCTTCCAGAGATACACTCGTCGCCCGAAAGACACCCAAAGCTACTCCGGGATCCCGGAGAGGGATCGGGACATCCCCAGGCGATCCAGATCCACAGCAAACTACGCCCCCGCTAAGAACCTCAACGGAATGGGATGGACCCCGGTATCCTTTCTCCTACCTAGGAAACTAGCGCACCTGTGGGAGAAATCCCAAAGGACAAAAAAAGGAAGGGCAAAAGGGAGGATGGGGAGGAGGAGGAGGAAAGGAAAAAGGGGAGGATGGGGAGGATGGGATTAGCCACGCCAAGGACCCCCCCTTGAAGAGGCCGCAAGGAAAAAACCTGGTACTAGTAGAACAAAGAATGTTTTGTATTCCTGTACTTTATTATGCATCCTTTGTACTTTTGTAAGGTTTCTAATAAAAATTTAAAAAAAAAAAAAAAAAAAAGTGTATGTGGACCATGCGATAGGTTGAAAGGAGGAGTTGCCATCCTGGTGGGGGAAAACAAAGCCCGTTCGTAGTGAGGCATTGTGAAGGTGGGGAGGGGAGGGTGATTCGTGTAGATGGGTGGTGGGGTAGGGTACAGATGAGTTTGGTGTGTGTGTATGGTCCAGCAGAGGGAGATGTGCGTATTAAAAATAAATTGTGAAGGATGTCTTAGTATATTATTTGCGTGTTTTTGCCGGGTGTAGCTGTAATTTGGGGTGATTGGAATTGTGTGATAAGGCGAAAGGATGTGGAACCTAGAGGGGCGGGGTTTTGTTTGGGGATTTTGGGGGGAATTTTTAAAAAGGAGGGGGGTTAATGGACGTTGGACGGGTGGGGTTGTAGAACATACTTTTGTTAGACGTGGATATGCGGCAAGACTGGATCGATTGTATGTGCCCCGTACAGTAATAGTGAGCAGAGTGCGTGTGGTGGACGCGGTTTTTTCGGATCACAGAGGAGTAATGGTGGACATAGAATGGAGGGATTGCCCAGAAGGGGTCAAGGTTATTGAAGTTAAATGTGAAGCTTTTGCAGGGTGAGGAATGTCGTCAGTCTTTTGCGCAATTGTGGGAACGGGTTGGTGGATAGGTGCCGGGGGGATGATGAACTGGTAAAATTTGGGGGGATTCGGTGGCTAAAAAACGTATCAGAGAATATTTATATTTGTCGGTTAAGTATGGGTTTCAAAGATATCTTGAAGGGCAGCTGCGGGAATGTTATGCAAGAGGAGGAGCAAGCTATCCAGTGCAGGACATTGAGGGTTAAAGGAGAGTATTAGGGTATTGCAAAACGAGCGTTTTGATGGTGTGCGAATTATGGAGGATTGGAAGAAGTGCTATGGGTGACCCGGGCCCTCGGCTTGCGTGTTTAAAAGGCCAGAGAAAGAGGAGAGTGACGATGGAGATGATGGGGTTAAACGTACATGTAGGGATGGAAGGGTATAGAGCGGTCAAGCATTGGTAACGACAGAGGGTATGAGTGGATATGTAGACGCTTGGTTTAAGTCATATACGCAAAATGTGGGCTTCCGTGAGGTGGCATTTAGGGAAATGGGAGAGTAAAGTGCAGTGTGAGCTTGATGGTCAAGATCGGGTGACATTAGGTGGGCCGATTACGGAGTGTGAGATTTGGCAGGCGTTGTCAGGAGTGAGCTTTGGGGAAAAACGCCGGGTATAGACGGACTGCCCAAATGATTTCTACGTAAAGAATTGGGGGGGTTCTGAGTTTTTTTTTTAAATAAGGCTGTTTAACATACTTAAGGCGCTGAGGTAATGGGAAAAGGAGCAACGGACGGCCGTTGTGGTGTTGGTGCCGAAAGGGAGCAGTCAACGGTAATGGATTATCGGGCACTTTCGCTTATGTGTGGAGATTATAAGTTGTTTGCGAGAATATTAGGGAAAAAGAATCAAGAGGGTAATAGGCAAGGTAATTGATAGGGGGCAATATGGGGTGCCAGGAAGGTCGATGTATGAAGGGCATGGCATGATTCGAGAATTTATAGAGAAACAGGGGGAGTTGGGTGATGGAGGTGTATTGGCGTTAGATTGGAAGGCTGCTTATGATAGTGTAGAAAGGGAAGGGTTATGGAGGTTTATGCGTTGGCAAGGTTTTGGGGAAGAAATAATATCTTGGGCAAAATTATTGTATCAGGGGGCATCGATGAGGGTGCAGGTTAATGGGAGGCTAGGAGTTAAAATACAGATGCGACGGGGACTGCGCCAAGGCTGCCCACTATCACAAATATTGTTTGTGTGTATACAGGATCCATTTTATTTTTTTTTTTTATATTTTATTTCAAACAATACAATACATTAAATAGATAAAAGAACACAAGATCAATTCTTACACAGAATTATAAATTTCATTGTCAAAAGCACACAGACGTTTAACTTTGTGCTGTCCTGCACAAGTAACACTACCAGTGTTTTTATACATTGTGTATGCATAGGTATAAAATACATACCCAATACTTGACATAGAACATAAGAATGCTCCTCAAACCTCCACCATACAGACCCCACCCACTATCATACAACATATAGTCCAAGATTCATATACACAGCAGCAGCATACGCCACCTCAACCGCACCAGCGTACCTTAGGTGCACACAGGCGCAGGCAGCAACACCTCTAACCAGAACCTAACACTACTCACATTCCACAATTTGCAGACACATCTGAACAGCACATATCAAGCCACTTTCATCCTAACACTGGGCACATGCCCCTCTCTCAAGGAGCACGCTATCTGGTGCCCCCAGACACACACGCCATTAACCGTCGCTGCCATCAAGCAGCAGACCTCATCACACCTTCCACAACTATTCCCGCCCCTATCTAAACCCCCCTCACACCTGGCTAAGGTTTCCTCCCGCGCTGCCCCACTTGTACTTTTGCATGCCCACTTGGGCCCTGGGGGCCACGTTTGCCATGCTCTCCACGCACGACACCCGTGCCACCTGGCACCACCTGCTGTAGCTGCTCACCTCCACTAGCACACCGCCCCCCATCTACCGATGCTTTCTTCCCTGTTCGTTGAGCCGGCGTCAGGACGTCGTCAGAGTCCGACATTGCTGCAGCCCTCTTCCTCGTCCCAGCATCCTCCTCCATGTTTGTGACCGGATCATCCACGCGATGTACCTCCACCACCACCTTCGTCTCTGCCTTCTGACGAGGGGTCACCACGTCCCCGCCAGCCCCACCAGCACCAACAACCTCCTCCTGCTGCTGCTGCTCGACCGCCACAGACACGATCTCCGGACTGGCCGTCGTCACAGCCGGGGAGACCACATCTGTAGATGAGAACATGGTATGCAAAACAGACGCTATTGTCGCATCCAAGTCCTCCACTTCCACCATCACCTGGTCTTCCCCGGAAGCCTGCTGTACCACCGGCGATGCAGGTGACTCGAGAGACGACAGCTCCAGATTCGACACCACCACCGGCTCCTCAATCTCCTCACTCCAAAGCCGACCGTGGCCACCATCTCCTTTTCGTCCACGTATGGGAGCCTCCTGCCCATCGTCATTCGTTGATCCACCGGCTGGCCTTCTGGCCTGCCCGCGCTGCCCACACTCTGCTGCCATATGATCATATTCACCGCAGAGGCGACACATCCGTCATTGACCAGCATAAGACACCATGACCTGTGTGCGGAAGTCATCAAGGTACACATACGATGGTATGGCCTGGCGTAGAGACATCTTAAGGGTAAACGAACCGTCTGGGAGACCAACATACGCCCCAGCCACCCGCATGCCTTGTTTAGCCATGTGTATCACTCCGTATCTTCTGAAAACACTGCGGAGATCCGTTGCATCGGCCTCGAAGGGCACATTGCGCAGTTTCACCCACGTATATTGTCGAGAGACATCCACCATACGCACATGCACGTCAGGGGACACATCTACGCAGAGATCTTGGAATTGCTCAACCAGCTGCTCGTACACTGGCTCGTAGAGTAGTTTTACAAATATCCGGTATGCGCCATTTAATGCCACACCGTACAAATTCTTGTCCGCAATACCATAAGTGTCACGGATAATCTTAGGTAGCAAAACTTGTTCATTCTCAGGCGTAATCGCCCCCCGAACAAGCTGTATACCAACGGTATTCACCCGCCTCCTCACGCTGAATACCATGACGTCACTGGATAGCTTGCTAGACTGTCAGCAGAGAGGTATGAGGCACGTCCACACTCCCTGGCAGCTAGGTCGCGAATGGATCCATTTTATAGGGCCATTCGGAGGTGTGTTGCGGGAGGTGGGGAGGGTACTGACCGGGGGGAGGGGGGAGCTGGTATCGTAGGTTATGTGGATGACACGACTGTTTTGGTGAGAGGTAATGGGGATTTGCTTAGGGTGGGTAAGGTGGTGGATGTGTTTGGGGAGGCTTCAGGTATGAAAATTAATGTTGAGAAGACTAAGTTTCTAGACTTAAGGGATAGTACAAATGGGGATGAGGTGGTAGGGGGTGGGTGGAAGGTGGTGGATCAACTAATGATATGTGGGATAATTTATGCGAGAAATACACGGGTGGCTCAAGAGGTGAATTCGGTGCGAATAGTGGATGGAGTATTGAAAAGACTTGGTGGTTTGAGGGCGGCGCGCTAACGCTGCATCAAGAGTAATAGTGACGAACGTGCTATTGTACAGCAAGATATGGCATGTCGTTGTCATGTACCCGATGATGAGACGTGAGGTGAAGCGTTTACAACATGGGGTTTTTAGGTTTATATGGGGATCGGGCTGCGAATGGTTAAGTAGAGCGGTGTTAACACTTCCGGTCAGTCGAGGAGGGCTGGGACTTTTACCTCTGGAAAAAAGGATGATGAGCGTGTACCTAAAACGAAGTTATACAAGGGAGGGGTGCGGGAGGGGAGGTGGACTTGTGCGAGTACGTAAGGATATGCAACGGTGGTGGGGGGGTAGGGATTTAATAGTTGGTGAGGCCATGTTGAGGTTATTAATGACAGTGATGGATCGTCGTGTGTTAAATGCGGGTCCTCGAAGGAGTGGAAGGTAGGTCAGTGGTGGCTGCTGTTGAAGGGGCATACCCTATGTATGCGTGGAACGAAATATGGACGCGTCTAAAACAATTACGTGTAAAACCGGGTGTTCGGGAGGTAATGTTTAGATTTTTACATGGGATTTTGCCGTCTGGGGTTGTCCTATTCAATAGGAGGATAAGGGAGGGAGGGGAATGTAGAGCGTGTGGAAGCATGGAGACAATTTTGCATGCGGTATATTTTTGTGACTGTATAGAAGTGGTGCGGGTCTGGTTAGGAAAGGTGTTCAGGTTAGTGGGTGGGGGAGGATTGCAGGTGTTGCGGGCTTTAAGTTTGGATATAGGTGGGGTGAGTAAGATGGGAATGCAGTTGCGTATTTGGTCACGGATTTTATATATACGTCATGGGCCATGAGGGAGGTGGGCGTGGATGAGAGGATAAAGGTGTTAGCTGCGACATTTTACAGAACTAAGTGTCGTAATAGGGAAATTATGGAGGGAGTTGGGAGAATGCTTTTACAGAGGGCTATCAGAGTTTTAGGTTGGGGGATTTATGGGATTTACGTGCAATGTAAGGGGTCGCGGCGGGCTGGCTTCCCGATGAGGACAGTGTGAAAGGGTTTTAGTGTGGAAGAGAATGAATATAGTACTGAGACATAAGTGCCTTTGACTGTATGATGAGCGGGTTGTGTGTTGTGAACGATACAAGTTCTTCAATTTAATTATTAATTATGCTAATGACAAAGGACGACAGACGTCGTTAATGTGATGGAATATTAAATATCTGCAAAAGAAATTATTGGTATGTGTGTGAATGAAATGACAAAATGGGTGCACTGTGTGAATGCGAAATATATATATACACATGAAGTATTGCGTGTGGTAGGAAGGCTTCAGTATTTATCGACGTGTGAAGGTCATGCACTGTTATGTTTTGTGATAACAGACTTACATCTTAGTAGTGGTTTTAATGATATGGGCGAAATATTTTTAGAAAGCTTGACTTATCCTGTTTTCTTAATACATATTGTTTTTTCATGGGAGCTCTATAGAGCCCGTAGGTTTAGGTTACCATTGAATTGATATATATTATAGGGTAATTGATGGATGACATAGGATTAGGTATTTGTGTTTTCACTGGTTGTGTTGTAAAGTGTATGCAACATATGTATATATTTATACCTTCCTCGAGAAGGTGATATGTTTGGGTGTTTAGTAGATATACGTTGTACATGAATCATGTAGAATTGAATTTTATATTATCTCAATACATTGAGTGATACTGAACGTATCATGTTGTTCAATATGGAATAATGGAAGTATTTCATACAATATACAGTTACATATAAAGATTGTTACGTGTCAGGTGGATTGACATGCAAGAAGGGGGGGGGGGTAGTGTTTTCAGAATGTAAGGTGTACATTCCGTGGCAGGATGTACAATGTAAGGTGTACATTCCGTGGCAGGATGTACAATCAGGAATGAGATGTACTTGCCAAGGAGTCTTTAGGTTAGATTTAGTGTTCCAGACATAATGTCATTACTTCAAGGATTGGAGTGGTCATTGTTTACTGTACAGATTTGTCTTTCAGATGTAATATGTTAATTGGAAAGTACATGTACTATGCAGAATTTTTCATCACTGTTTTCACTATGTAATTTGTCGTTTATTTTTATGTACTATGTATGTCTTTTCAATAAAATATAAAAAAAAAAAAATTATGCCTGTGCATACACAAAACCCCCCACAGCTCTGTACAATAAAACCCCTTGCACAAAGTACACAGAAATTATAATACAGCATACAAAAGATATAATTATACATTACATTAGCTTAAACAGTAGGCAAACCAAGCCTACAATAAACAGTGCAATAACACATACCACAGAAAAAATTGAGCAGGAAACACCCGCAAGTAAAAGACATAACATTATACATACAATAACAGCCTAACGTTTCTGTAACTTGAATTTTTTTATTTTTTATATTTTATTTAAAATTCTATTACAAGATGCAATATAAACATACCATGAAATGGTACATGTAATGACAGAACATTCAACACTCGTACTACAACGGTCCACTTAGTGAACATACAAAGTTACCTTAAGATAACCTAACACAACCTACAATCTACCCAGAAATACAGTGTTACATAATCACAAAGATCTTCATAATACACTGATGCTAACACTAACATCCAACACTTCCACAACCCCCCCGTCGCCCCTCTACTAGTTGAAACCCTAGGCACTCACGTGGTTAAACACAATAACAATGTGTAACATTAAAAAATTAACACCATTGCCAATCTCACATTGTTAAACTCATTATCGATGTTAAACATTAAACAAGTTAATATTATAGCCACTCATGTGGGTAAACAATAACAATATTGAACATTAAAAAAGTTATCGTAGCCACTCATGTGGTTAAACACATTATCAATATTAAACATTAAACAAGTTATCATAGCCATTCTCATGTGGTTAAACACTTTTTTTTTTTTTTTTTTTTTTTTAAACGAGATTCCAAGGTTTAGTCATCATGGTTTTAAGGTTATCCTGTATGCAGTGAACATAACCATAGATTCCAAATTCATCATTCATCTCCCTTCCACTCTATTCATAACCCTCCCACCATCCACACAACAAAGAAGCCTAAACCAACCCACCCTCATGCATCCCCCGGTAGGAGACCAACCCTTTGCCCGCCCCCTGGGCTCATGAGGAGGCCCCCCCCCCACAGTGAGATTCCGGTAACCCTCCGAAAAGCTAACTACCCACCTCCCCCCATAGACTTGCCTATTCCTACACATAGTTCTATAAAATCTCGCTGCTAACGCTTTTATCCTCAACTCTCCCCTAACCTCCCTCATCCCCCAAGATACATGTAAATAATCCGTCATAACATACATTAAGGCTCTACCCACATCACCCGGCACCCCAGTTACATCCAACATTAAGGCCCTTAGGAATGGCCATTGCCCCCCCCCCAAAAGTCTGATAATGCTCACCATCCATAACCTCACCCCCTCCAAAGAGGGACAAAAATATACCGCATGAAAAGCCGTTTCGATGTCCTCACAATGCAAGCATGAGTCCTCTCTCACAAGACCCATTCTACACAACACATCCCTAGAGGCCAATATTCCCATCAGAAAACGATATACTAACACTCGTACCCTCGCTGGTATTCTAAGCAAGCCAAACTTTCTCCATATGCTTATCCAGTCATATGTTGGATATACAGCAAGCCCCTGTAAGACACCCTTGCCCACCACAGCACCCACCATTCGTTTGACCTTTAAAGTGGACACCTGTTTTACATGTAATAAAACCCTCAACATGTCCTCACAATACCTCAAATCCCTTCCACACCACCATCTTCGTGCATCCTCCATTACCCTACCTACCCTGACTCCTCTGTTCCCCCCAGTCCGGATATATCTTTGTTTAATATATAAAGCCATTACTCTATGACCCAATGACATCAGGCCAAGACCCCCACGTCTCCCCTCCGTCATCACCACGTCCTTGCTCAACCATGCCCTCCCAAACCCCCACACATACCTTAGAACCTTCCTCTGGATTTCTGCAATATCCTCTGCTCTTAAAGGGAACACCTCAGCCACTCCCCACACCTTACTGTAAACCAGAGAGTTGACCACTAAAACTCTCTGCTGTAATGTTACGTCCCTAGCCCTTAAGCCTCCTAGCCTACCCAAAACCCTGCTCGTAACTAATTCCGAATTTATCTTCCTACTCTCCTGCACTTCCGCCATGTACCATATTCCACAAACCTTAATTCTGTCCACTACTGACCATCCCAACCCCTCCCCCAAGCCCCTTCCACCTAATCCCCCACCTCTAATAGTCTCGACTTCATTAAATTAACTCTCATACCCGTGGCGTCCCCAAAAATCTGAATGATTCCACCAACTTTCCTTAGATCTTCCTCATGCCTTACCAGCACAGTAGTTCATCTACGTACCCCACAATCCCCCCCGCCCACCCCCCTAATCCCATGTTCATTCATCACCTCATCCACCAGCCATAAAATGGATTCTGTACGCAGGCAAACAATAACAGTGGACAGCCCTGCCTCAAACCTCTCTCCATCAGTACTGGGTCCCCCAACTTACCATTAACCTGTACCCTAATAACTGCTCCCTCATACAAGGTTTGCACCCATCTCACCACCTTCTCCCCCAAACCCAACTTTTCCAAACAAACTTTTAAGAAATCCCTATTCACACAATCATACGCATTAGCCCAATCTAAACCAAGTATTCCCCCTTCGGTGCAGTCCTCAATAAAATCCCTTATGTGACTATGCCCGTCCCTCATACTTCCCGGAATGCCAAACTGTCCCCCATGTACCACTGATCCTAGAACCTTCTTCAGTCTATTGCCAAGAATTTTAGCATAAATTTTATAATCTGCACACATTAAGGATATTGCTCTATAATCATTCAATACTTTCCCATCCTTCTTCGGCACCAACACAACGATCCCTGTCTTCTGGGTCTTCCCCATCCTCCCACTGCTCCACATATGATTCAAGACTCCCACTAACCCATACCTAATGCATTCCCAATAAACTCGATAAAAATCATTCGGTATTCCATCAATGCCCGGCGTCTTACCCTGACTCATCCCGCAAACCGCCTCCCCCACCTCCTCCTCACTAATACTACCCTCCAGCATTTCCCGTTCCTCTTGTCACAATACAATAGATTTTTTTTTTTATATTTTATTTAAAACTCAGGTACAAAAATATATTGGTACATAATATGTAACAAGATACAGGCAGTGAACAATAATCAACTGTGACTACACAGTACTGAAGAAGCACATATATAATGACAGAACTGGCTGCTGCACTCAAATCAAACACCGCTTGTACGTACTGTGCTTCACATGAAGAGGTGGTCATTTTTTTTTTATCATCACACTGGCCGATTCCCACCAAGGCAGGGTGGCCCGAAAAAGAAAAACTTTCACCATCATTCACTCCATCACTGTCTTGCCAGAGGTGGTCATATATACATATATATATATACATACATACACATATACACATATATACACATTATATATATACATACATAATATATATTATATATATATATATATATATATAATATATATATATATATATATATAATATATATATATATATATATATATATATACACACATACATATACATATATACAACAATACATATACATATATACACACATACATATACATATACACACATACATATACACATACATACACATACAACCCACCAGTAAAGCTTACACTCCCCCCCCCCATGAAAAACGTGCCACTTTCACCTTAAATACACAGTGACCCAAAACTCTTATAATACACATTTGCAAAAAAACATTAAAAACTTCAATGACAAAATATAAAAACACAATCCAGCCACTAAAGGCTGACATATAATACAAAAAGGAA
>NW_026499092.1:0-10463 GCF_026875155.1 Cherax quadricarinatus | reverse complement strand
TCCCTGAGCGGAGTATATAAAGGGAAGCTCCATTCGCGATAAAATCACAGCTCCATCGACGAACGATCTCGGCTCTCTAATTACCCGTGTTGAGTGTGGACTATCCTCAGAGTGGTGGTTACTAAACCTTCGTCTTCACCTTCAGGATTGGTGCGTCGGTGGTTGGCCTCCCCAAAGGGGAGGAGGCCTCCCTTTTGCACTCCTGTTTGCTATCTGTAGCTCCACGTTTCCAGACTACGTGTAGTCTAAAACACTATACAGCCAGTGTTGGCTCTCATCGCCTTTTTGTTGAAGTCTCCACGCCTCGCTGTATGTGAAGTCTGCTCGCCATTCAGCTAGTGTTGGCTCTCCTTCGCTCACAACCAGAGTTGAATCTCCTCCCCGAGTGGTGGTTATGGACCTTCGTCTTCACCATCAGGATTGGTGCGTCAGTGGTTGCCTACCCAAGGGCAGGAGGCCCCCCTCTGCATCCTGTTGCTGTCTGAAGTCCCCCAAGCCTAAAGCCTGTATGTGAAGTCTGCTCGCCTTTCAGCTAGTGCTGGCTCTCCTCATCGGTCACAGCCGGGAGTTGCTCTCTTCACCGAGTGGTGGTTACTGGACCTTCGTCTTCACCATCGGATTGGTGCGTCGGTGGCTGCCTCCCCAAGGGCAGGAAGTTCCTCTGCACTCCTGTTACTGTCTGAAGCCTTTTTCGTGTGGTCTGCACGCCTTACACCAGTTCGGGGCCCACACAGTGCTCCATCAAGTACAGCTCACCTCCTCAGTGTCCTGTGCCTCCAGAGACGGACTCCACAAGAAACTTTAAAGTTATAACAAGGCAAGTACTGTGTCTACTTCACACGTACTTGCCTGGGCCAATTTTTTTTCACAGGATTGGCCCCACATCTAATTTTTCGATCCCTGCAATGCCTTCCCCCTCCTTTTCCTTCCCGCTCCTCTACTGCCAACACCTGCTCTATCTGTTACTCCTGCTTCTAAGGCCTACCCTGCCCCCACTTTCCAAGCCCAATTCTTTCCGCTTAACCTCAAAAACTCTAAATCTGATCACGCCACTATCTGTCCTGGAAATTTACTGAAACCAGATCACTGGCGCTCCTCAGTATAAAGTCTTTAAAACCAACTCTGGATTCAAACTACTTTTGACAGACGATCTTACGAAAGTACACCTCAACCGAGACCAGCCCAAAAACTTCTCAATGCAGGCTTCACTATTATTTGGACTCCTGAGCACCGCCCCAAATTTGCACAGTGATCGCAAAACTGTAGACTATTCTCTCCTGATGCTTATGACACAGAAAAAGAAGACTTAATCAAAGACATTGTATAAGAACAAAGTCTCTGTTGACGATATTTATAGACCTGAAAACTCTACCATCCTCAAAATTACGTGTTCAACTCCTTCTGACGCCTCTACACTCTTCAATCAAGGATCCTTGCTAGACCATCCGCATTCCCCAAACTCCTCTTCACTCCAAAACTTTCACCCCATCACCAATGTCTGAAATGCTAAAAATTTGGGCCCACGACAAAATCTCATGCACTTCCACACAAACCTGCTCCAGATGTTCAGCAACTGGCCACTTCTGGAACACTTGCAACCCCCCCCTAAAATGTTCTAACTGCGGTGGGTCACACACTGCAGTTGCAAATTCCTGCCCTACTAGAAAAGACATTCTCTCCACCTCAGAGAAAGTCAACCTCCCTCCCCCCCCAACCCCTTCCCTGCACCTCCCCCTCCTAAAAATACCTTCCACCCCTACCCCCAATGCCTGGGTTACCCCTCCTACTTACACACTTCAAAACCCCAACACACAGACTACAATACCTCTCCTACACCTACACCACACTAGATACAAAACAAAACTGCCAACTCGCCACTGCTGCCCACTCTGCGATGGTAATCTCTCAAGCCTCCAATCAGACTACTCACATGTCCTTAACCTAATCTTGTCCGCTAACAATCTTCCCTCTTTAATTATCCCTCCTTCCTGCTTCTCTTCTAAGGCCCCCACAACCTCTACCCCCCTCCCTCTCTCCCACCCCCCCACTTCCTACACCCACCAGCTTCCTCCCCCCTACCCCTCCACTACTTCCACCCCTCCCACCAACACCCTATGCTGCAAGCTACGACCACCCCTCCCCCGACCTCCTTTACCCACTTCCTCATCCCCATCCAAAGCTTCGCTTCCTTACCCCGTTTCCATAGCTTCCACTTCCTCATCCCCTACCAAAGCTTCCACTTCCTCTGCATCTACCTTTGCCCCTCCTCCACAAACCAAAACTTCATCCAGGTCCAACCACCTCCTCCAGACAAAATCCACTCAAACCCAAACCCGCCCCAACTTCTGACAGACATACAAAAGAACATAAAAACAGATCCATCTCTTCCTCCCCCCCCCCAGGAAACGGGTCCGTAACACCTACAAACTCGCATCCACTGATGGCACCACTATCACTGGTTTTAATCCAAACTCCTCCGACATTAACTTTGCTTTGACGAAACCATTAAATCATGTTTAAAGTGATTCAGTTCAACGTACGTTCTTACTTATACTATTAGACACTACTGGCCGAGCTCCTTGAAGCAGAGAGACCAGATATTGTTTTGCTAAACAGTACCTGCCTCAAAGCCCCTCAACGTATCCGCCATTATGGTTATACTGCACTACAGTCCCCTATGATCCCACGATGGGGTTGCCATCCTTGTCAAATCCAACATAAAACACGAATCTCTCCCAATCCCTTTTATTCACCAACACTGTCTTGCAGTCAGAATACACACCCACCTTGGCCCCTTTATCTTTTTCACCACCTATGCTCGCCCAAACACTATTCTCAACATACACGACCTTTCCTTAGTCTTCAACTACACCAACACACCAACATACCTACTAGCTGACATGAATGCCAAACACACCGCCTTTCATCACACCAGTAACAACCAACTTGGTCACCAATTACTCAACTTCACTAACCATAAACACCTAATTCATCTCGGCCCAGACTTCAATACCTTCTTCAATCACACGGGCCAAGGCAAACCAGACATCATTCTGGCAAACCGTGCCAGTTCTCTATTTCAACACTACATCTCACCTGGCCCTATTACAGGCTCTGATCACATCCCAGTCATCTTGCACATCTCCTCCAACCCTATCCTCATTCCAACCACACCTTCCTTCTCCTACAAGAACGCTGACTGGGATGTTTTCAAACAACACATAGACAATATTAACCTCACCTATGACTATAACAACAAACCTATCTCTGACATCGATACTCAACTTGATATCATCCAGGACACCATTACACAAGCAGCCAAAAGCGATCCCAAAAGAAAAACTCACACCACTCGTTTATTCCTTAAAACGTCACTCAGAACAAGAAGACTAATTATCTGCTACAACAACCGCTTCCTCTAAAACCCACACACAGATTTAATAAAGGGTTCGCTTTAGATCTCCCCTTACCTTAGAAACAACATTATACACAGTCTAGACCAAGACCACAAAAATCACTGGTCACAACTCATAAAAGCAAGCTGACAACAGCTTTATTAAAAACACTAAAGCCTTCTGGAACTTTATCAAAAAATAAGAGGCACTACTCCACCAACAAATTCAAACACATCACCCACAAACAACACACACATCTCGGACCCGCAGGCTGCTACCAACATCTTCAAACACATCTGGGAGAACATCTTCCACCCTCCCCCGACCTCACCCTAACGTTATTCAACACATTCAGAACAATAGAACATTGGAACACTGTACACACACAAGATACAACACCAGATAGCCACATTCATTAGACTCTCTTACCTCCTCCCAAGAACCCCGACACTCCTTTCACCAAACAGACTTTAAAAAACTCCCCTCAGACACCTTCCTCCAAGGCTCCTGGGCCTTTTGGCCTAAACCATATTATCCTAAAAACACCTTCCTGACTCTATCATTACTGCCTACACAAACCTCCTCAATGCCCCCCTTGCCTCTGGATACTTCCCTTCCCTCTTCAAAGCTGCTACTGCTATCCTCCTTCCTAAACCCAAAAAACCACTCTGATCCTAGAAAATTTTCGCCTATCAGCCTCCTCGAAACTTTAGGCAAACTCTTTGAAAAACTCATCAACCATCGCCTTCGCAGATACCCGGAACACAACTCTCTACTTTTTGATGGCAGTTTGGCTTCAGAACACACAGATCCACACAAGATGCCATTAACATATTCAACTACATCCACTAAACACAGAACAAAGAAACAGGACAGCCCTGGTTGCAAAAGACGTTGAAAAAGCTTTTGACCCCTGTCTGGCACCCAAGGGGGTCAAATACAACTCTGCCTAACTTTAACCTGCCTCTCACTACTCGTAAAACTCCTCTGCAACTTCCTAGACGGCCGTACCATGAGAATCAAATTCAAGGTGTTACTCTGACTACTTCACATAAATGCTGGGGTACCCCAGGGGTCTGTCCTCTCCCCTACCCCCTACATTTTATACACTAACGACATTTTCCCAAAACCTGTATACCAAACTCCATCACACTAGCCTATGCAGACGACATTACACAACTTATCACCCATGCCAATATAGATACACTCACACACAAAACAAAAAATGGGGTTTGACAGGAAGCCATCGGGGAAACCAAAAATGGGGGAAAAAAAAAACCAATGCAAAAAAAACCCAGTTTTACTTTTTTAAATTTTACGGGAAAACGTGATCCTCCATTACCTTTTCAAATCGGGAACAGCTAAACACCCGCACTTACCCCCATCACAAATTGTCACTGCCCGGGGGCTTTAAAATCTTGACTACCTTTTTCGGAACACGGCCCAATTCACAAAAAGGCATGCAATAGTTTTAAAAGGGCCCTTGGGGGCCTCTACAAGCTAAAAACATGCCTCTAAAACGCCCCAAAAACAAAACCTTTTACAAACCCCTTTAGCCCTCTGAAAAACTTACTCCCTTGCCCTTTCTCTTGCAGAAAAAAACAAACTTACTTAAACGGCGGCGTTCCAAAACAAGGGGGCTGCGCTGGGTGCTTGATGTCAGATGGGAGGACTTCGCCAAAAGGAGTTTTCTCCTTGCCCAGTTAAAATCCCTGCCCCGGAATCTGTACGGGAAAAAAGAGGCTCATTTGACAGGACAAAATTTTTGGGGGGGGCCCCCCCCAAAAATTTTCCCCCCAAAAACCAAAAAATTTTTTTTCCCCCCAAAATTCCCCCCCCTTTTTAAAAAAATTTGGGGGAAGGGGTTTAAAAGGGGGGCCCCCCTTTCCCCCCCTTTTTTTTTAAAAACCCCTTTCCCTCTCTTTTTTTTTTCCCCCCCCCCCCCCGGGGGCCCCCCGAAAGGGTTTTTTTTAAAACCCCCCCCCCCTTTTGGGGGGGGTTTTTTTTTTTTAAAAAAAACCCCTCCCCCTTTTTTTCCCCCTTTTTTTTCCCCCCCCCCCTTTTTTTTTTTCTTTTGTTCGTTCGTTCCCCCAAATTTTTTTAAAAAAAAAAAAAAAAAAAGGGAAAAAAAGGGGGAAAAAAATTTTTTTTTTTTTCCGGTTTTTGGTTTTTTTTAAAAAAATTTTTTAAGGGGCCCCAACCCGGGGGTTTTTTTGGGTTTTTCCCCCCCCCCGGGGTTTCCCCCCTTTTTTTTTTTCCCCCCCTTCCCCCCCCCCCTTTTTTTCCCCCCCCCTTTTTTTAAAGGGCCCCCCTTTTTTTTTAATTTTTTCCCCCTTTTTTTGGGGAAAAAATTTTTTTTTTCCCCCTGTGGGGAAAAACCCCCCTTTTTTTCCCCCCAAAAAAAATTTTTTGGGGGTTCATTCCAAAATAATTTTGGGAAAAAAAAGGGTTTTTTTTAAAATTTTTCCTTGGGTTTTGGGGGGGAATTTTTAAACCCCCGGGGTTTCCCCCGGGGTTTTTCCCCTTTTTTCCCTTTTTTCCCGGGGGGTTTTTTCCCCCGGAAAAATTTTCCCCCCCTTTTTTTTTTTTTCCTTTAACTTTTAAAAAAAACTTTTTGGGGGGGGGGAAGGGCCCCCCAATTTCCAACCCGGGGGGGGGCCCCCTTTTTTTTTAAAAATGTTTTTTTGGGGTTTAAAAAAATTTTTTTGGGGGGCCCCAAAAAAAAAAAATTTTTTTTTTTAATTTTAAAAAATTCTTCCCCCCCAAAACCAAAATTTTTAAAATTTAAAATTTTTTTTTTTGGTTTTTTTAAAAAACCCCCCTTTTCCTTTTCCCCTTTTTTTTTTTTTAAAAAAAAAAGGGGGGGGGAAAAATTTTTTACCTTTTTTTTCCCCCAAAAATTTTTTTCCCAAAAAAAACCCCAAAGGGTTTTTTAAATAAAAAATTTTTTTTTTAAAAAAAAAAAAAGGGGGTTTTAAAAAAAAAAAAAAAAAAAGACCAAAAAAAGAAAAAACCCCCCCCCCGGGGGGGGGTTTTGGGGGGTTTTTCTAAAGGTTTTTTGGGGGGGAAAAAGCCCCCCGTCTTTTCCGGCCTGTGCAACTCTGAACACTGACTTGGGTTATCCTGAGTAGTTCTTCACCAGAGCTGAGAGGAGACTTGCTTGCAGTCACTTCGAGCCCCATCCCATCAAGGGGGTTAAGGCGGTGACTTGCTTGCTTGTTCACCCCTCTCATCCCCATCCCCCACCCTTTCCCATCCTCCCCTCCCCCATAAAAACAACCATGGCCACACACTTTAACACATTTACATACATTGCTATCCTTCTGGACTGTCCTATCTTCTTATTTTCGGCAACTTCGCTTTGGCGAGTTAACCAAGGATTTTGACCATCTGGTAGCCCGTGTGGTTTTTTAAAATCCAGCCGATCTTTGCCTTGGGCCCTTTCCCCTCACTACTCGAGGGTAGGCTATCTTAGGGGCTGACCTTCATAAGTCAGCTGAAATAGGATGTTAGGCTAACATTAAGGAAAGATACCTTTTTGTTAAGCAACTCCTCTGCCAGATGCTCCTTCCTAGGCATCATGGCGAGGATTCGTGTAAGATTACGCATTGATGGAAATCAAATGTCCATGAAAGACATTCTCAAATGTATTTGCTCCAACTCAACTGTTGCTCCAGTGGATGTTTTTCAAACCCACGCTGGAGCAGTACTTCTCCTCTCTTCGGAAGAAGAGTTACTTCAACTCCTAAAGCATGATGTCTTGGATAAACTGAAGACTTCTGGTGTTATCCCAATTGCACCTGACAGCTATCAAGCTCAGAGGACTGTGTTTGTGGCCAGAATCAACAGTTTTATGAAACACAGCATGTTAATGAAATTGTTGATAACATTATATGCGGAGAATTCTGACCTTAGGGCTGTGAAGCACACAAATTCTCGAATCCAACAACAATAAGGTAACCTTAAAATTAATACTCGAGACACCTGAGGAGGCCAAACTTGTGTGTCAAAATGGCTTCAAATGTTTCAGTACCAGATGTACATCTGACCAAATTTCTATGGAACGTTTTGTCAGTGTGACACAATGTTTCAAGTGTTATGCCTTTGGTCATAACAACAACAAATGCAGTACACAAGGGCAAATTTGTAGCATTTGCTCTGGCCAACATTCGTATCGTGATTGTACCAACAAAAATACACCTAAATGTGTCCTCTGTAATGGAAAACATCATGCTGTTTCTGCTATTTGTCCTGAAAGAAAAAAGGAAATGCAGAAAATTCTTGACGCCAAGAAACTATCCACTTCTAAGAAGACACTCCCAGGCACCGCCAACCATGTCCCAAACTTCCTTCCCAGCTCTGCCTGGATCAAGTGGGACTCCTCAGGTCTCTACCAATGGTTCCAATGTTTGGAATTCTGCCCCTCTTGGAGCGCCCCAATCTAACCCTCACTTACAACAGACACAACAACAAGGTTCAGTCGCATCTCAGTGTCTCAGGTATCCACAGACGGGGATATAATGAGAGCACAACTAATGTACTTGGTGGCCAAAGACACAGCTGGTGGTGATATTCAACTCTGCTCTCGTGTTTTAAATGATATGTTAAGGCTAATGGGATCACTCCCATCATTATCCCTGAAAATGTGAAGGCCATTATGACCCAGGCCTTCTCATAACAAGAAGTATGTACCATACTCTACATCTAATAATAAGCCTAATCATCCCTGGCCCAGGGATCGCCCTCCTCGCAAAACCCAGGTTGTCAACTCTTCTCAACCCGAAAAGTCAACACCTAACATAACAATGCCCCAGAAAGTGGTGCCTACTCTCCCGCTATTGTAGCTGAACCTGTTGAACAGGAACTTTCCCAAGGTAACTCACCTTGCCTATCTAATATTCACTTGGAGCCTACACAGTCTCCCATTAACTCTCACGAGCTCTGCTTCCTGAAACTGAGTATAGCATACCTCCTTTTCATGATGATGACTCTAACGCCGACCTCTAACGATTCTAATGATTCTAATGAGTCTGTTAATATTACTGCCTCTAGTGAGATGAAGATGATGGCTTTTGTTAATACCAAAGCATCACGCAAAAGCCCCCTTCTCTATTGACGAGTCCAGCAGGGATAGTATAGATACAACCCCACATACATTACTTGCAGGCGTTCAGAACGCAGTGTACGACGAAGAAAAGAATAATGGGGATTACAATTTTCCAACTTAATGTAAAAATTTCTTTATAAAACCCTTACCTTCTTGAGGTTGAACTAATAACTACAATCCGATGTTATACTTTTGAACGAGACAGCTGCAAGAGTTGATCAACATATTAAATTACGTGGATACTGTATGTTGAAATCGAGAGGACAGTTTAGTGGTGTAGCCATCTTGGGTTAAATTAGGATATACATTTAAAAATATTCATGTGGATGAAGATAACATTCTTGCAATAGAACTAACAACGTCGCATGGACAACTAGAATAGGAACTGGATATTTTCCCCGAGACACCATATATAGAGTCAAATTTCCTCTACATAGGATATTAAGCAGAAATATTCCCAACAATTTTAGCGGGAGATTTTAATGCTCATCACCCTGCCCTTAACTTGGAGCGGGTATTCCATGGGTGTTAAAAAGGAAAAAACTTTTTAAATATATGAAGCTAAAACTTGTCATTTAAGGCCCATTCTTCAAACGTACTTTGGCCCTCATCCAGGAACCCCGATTTACTGACAAACAGAGACTGTGACATCTTTCACTGTCGTATATTCCGGTGGAAATGTGGGATCTGACCAAAACCCGTTAAATAAAACCAAACTTCTCCATTTAGAATACCTGTAACCCAAAAACCCAATTTTAACCCCTAGGATTTGGACCCCTTCGGGGCATATCGGGGTGAAGATAAAAATTGTGTCTTGGAAAACTCCCTTTCCAGTGAAATTGTGATAAATCAGGCCCCTGCACTCGAAAATTGAAGCTACCAATGAAAATTGCCAATTAGTTCCACAAGTTTCCAAAAATAAAACCTACTAGGGAAATTAAGACATTAAGAAATTATAAAGCAAATGTCAAAAGGGCATTTCAAACGCGACAACCACCAGCTACATGCACCGTTAAGGCAAAAGAATTAAAATTAAAATGATTTGTCAAAAACAAACGAGAAAATGGGAAAAATTTTGTTTTTTCAAGCTAATCAATAAACTGAACCACAAAATTTTTGGGGTAAGATCCGACATTTTTGGGGCAAAGCCCAAGGCTCCTAACTACCCGTTATACCTTCATGATGGGATGATGAAGATGTTGAAATTAAAATTGACATCCCCCAAAGGGCCAGGCTAATTTGATGGGTGATGTAGGGAGAAAATTCTCTCTCACAATAAAGTCGTCAATTTAATAATAATCATTATCGTTAGTAAATAATGGAGAGATAAAACTTGGAGATCTAAAACCACTACCCCATCGATACTTCAAAATTTGAAGATACCCACCCCCTTACTAGACCCATTACATTATAAGATAAGTAGGGTTTTTGAAGGGGAAAGAGAAATAGAGCCCGGCCCCTCTGGGAAAAACAATGAAACAAATAAAGACCTACCTAGAAATTGCAAACAGTCCCTTGGTAAAATCTTTAATGCCCTCTTGGCCTCAGGACATTTTTTCCCGTTTTTTTTTTAAAACTTAGAATGATCTTTCTTGCAAGCCCAATAAAAAATCCCCCAACCTGGGAACTATAGACCTATATCTTTTCTTAAGTCACTGGAAAAAATTCTTGAGGAAAAATCATTTCCAACAGATTGGAATTTTTATATGGGGGTTTTAAACCTTGTTTTTGAAAAAATTTGGCTTTTGAACACATGAGGACCAATCATGAATAAAAGTTATTTTTTTACACTGTAGCAAAATCTAAAAAAGCAGGGCAAACTTTCCTTAATTGCCACCCGAGAGTTTAAAAAAGTTTTTTATGTATGGCAGATCCTTATATACAAAACCCTTTCCTACCAGACCAAACTGGACTTTTTTTCAGAGTAAATTTATAATTTCTTAAATCAAAAAAAAATCATT
>NW_026499090.1:0-20222 GCF_026875155.1 Cherax quadricarinatus | reverse complement strand
TGTCAGGTGTGTGGAGGTTTCGAGCAGCAACAGGGCGGCCGCATTCATGCACACAGTGGGTGTGCAGGATCACATATGCCCCAGCAGAGAGCAGCCCACAGCCTCCACAGGCAGATGACAATTCCAATGGCAACCTCGTCACTTGCGATAACCTTCTGTTGGCATTCAAATCCATTGCTAGCAGTACACTATCCCACATCCCTAAAGCGGCTCGCCCATATGCAGCAGGGAAATTCACAGACCTTCTTAAGTGGGTGAATGGAGGCTCCACCAACTTAGAAGCCCTAGGCACCATCCAAGCATGGTGCAACCTACTCTTGTTCGGCAATGTCTGTCTTGCAGTTCCTGAAAGACGAGGCAAACTGCTAACCACGTCAGTTATCAAGGCAGTGCGCAACTACCCAAGAATGGATAACTGTGTCCATCTGCCCCATCATCGCAGGAATCAAAGAGTAGACCCAAGAAAAGTCCCACTGGAAAACGAGAAAATTTGCGCACAGGTTAGCAAAAAAATTGAAGAAGGTAACACAGTGGGAGCAATAAGATAATTACAAGTGACGACACTGTAGCCCCAAGGATGAGACCACGGCCCAAGCACTAAGAGACAAGCATCCAACCAGGGACACCATAGCCATCAACGACAACCCTGAGGAAGACCCCATCACTGAACAATTAATTTTGCCAGAATCGAAAGTCTATAGGGCGATCGTGTCATTTCCAGCAGGATCTGCAGGAGGTTACACTGGAATTCGACCTCAGCACCTCAAAGAGATGGTAAATCCAGTACTCGGTGAATCTGCATCAATTCTTCTCACCGAGTTAACAACTTTCGTCAACAATTGCCTGGCTGGGCGAATCCAAGAAGAAATTAAACCTTTCTTTTTTTGGAGCCTCACTATGTGCTTTGAAGAAGAGGGATGGGGGAATCAGACCCATTGCAGTTGGAAACACTCTTCGCCATCTCGTTGCCAAAGCAGCAGTGAGAAACATTCGCCTAGAAGCTGCCACTTTACTCCAGCCACACTAACTGGGCTTTGGAGTCTCTCAAGGCAGTGAAGCTGCAGCTCATGCGGCAAGGGCCTACATCAGGGACCTACCAGAAGACAAGGCCATAGTCAAACTTGATTTTAGAAATGCCTTTAATTGGTGAAGAGAGATGCTGTTTTGCAGCTGTTCGAGTTTGGTTCCCAGTCTTTTCCCTTCATTTCAGCCGGCTACAGCAAACCCTCAATTCTTTTGTTTGGAGGAGACATGAAATTCAATCATCAGAGGGTGTTCAGCAGGGTGACCACTCACTCCACTTCTCTTCTGCTTGGCAGTAAGAGAACTAACTTCCAGCCTACGCAGTGAGCTCAATATCTGGTACCTGGATGACGGCACTCTGGCAGGTACTGAAGAGTCCCTCGTGGGGGACCTACAACTGGTGAAAACACGGGGAGAAGACTTGGGGACTCACCCTCAATCCCTCCAAGTGTAAAAATCATCACAGCGAACCAGGAAATAATCAATGCTGTGCGAAGAATCCTCCCAGAGTCTCCAACTACAACTCCGTCCAACAGTACCCTCTTGGGGGCACCGCTGGGTCACCAGGCCATCGATACTGTCCTCAGGGAAAAAATTGAATGCCCTGATGAGAATGGAGGAGAGCATAAGCGATCTTGATGCCCATGATGCTCTGTATCTCCTCACAGGTGTTTACTATGCCAAGACTCGCTTATTTTCTTGAGGTGTGCACCCTCTTTTGACCAACTCAACACTGGTAGAATATGACGCACCCCTAAGATCAACTTTTAAGAAGGCATGAACCTGTCGCTAGAGGATGAGTAATGGGTTTCAGGCAACCCTCCCAGTGCGACTGGGAGGTTATAGGGGTGTGTAAAGCAACGCTGTTGCTTTTACCTGCTTTTCTGTTTTCGTGTTTGGCTTCCAGTGCATTAGTCAAGAAGATAGTGCCCGAACGCTTGAGAGACTTGGTTGGAGCTCAAGACCCCGGGTTTTTCTGAAGCAGCAATTCGGTGGGAAACCTTACAGACTCCCCCAGTAGACCAGCTCCTCCCAAACAGCACAAACAGTCCCACTGGGACAAACCGATCATGGAAAAATCACCAACACAATGCTCTCCAATGCTTCAGGAAAGAACAAAGCTCGTCTCCTGGCAGTGAAGGCACCACACTCAGGAGATTTCCTGTTAGCTGTTCCAATTCCTCCCTGGGCACCTGTCTCGACCCAGGCCTTTCGGATTGGTGTTGCTCTTCGCCTTGCCGCCCCCATCCTCACCGAACATAGGTGTATTTCGGCAGGGCGACAGCTGATCAATTCGGACTTCATGGTCTCGTGTGCACACAGCAGAAGGGAAGTATGCCAGACATGAGGAGATCAATGACATAATAAAGAGAAGCCTCGCCACAGCCTTTGCCCAGCTCAACGGGAACCCCAAGTACAGAGGTCTGAGGGAAAGTCAAAAGCGTCCTGATGGAGCCACTATGCTACCCTGGAAGGATGGAAAGAAAGATTGCCTGGGACTACATCTGTGCTGCCACATTGCAGGACCCCTTTATTGCCATATCTGTGTGGAAGGGGGTGGAGCTGCCAGCCACAGGGGGGACCCAAAAAGACCCGAAAATTGGGAAGACCTTCCCCCTTGCTATAACTTCTTTCCCAATAGGGTCGGAGACCCTTGGAGCAGGGGGGCCAAGTGTGCTCTAAAGTTCCTCAAAAGTTGGGGTTTGAAAAGCTCATCATGAAACCAAGGACCACAGGGCCGACCAGCTTCCTCTTTCGAGACTCATTTGTTGCGATCCAGAGAGGAAATGCCTGCAGCATTCTGGGCAGGGCGGCCCACCGCAGGGGGGCTGGACGAAGTATTCGAGATGTAGCTCTGAGTTACCTATGTTGTTTTACTTTCTGTTTATTTTTGTGAATGTTTGGCCAATGTATTTTGTCTTTAAATAAACATACTTGAAATATAGGGGGTGGTAGGAGAAAATTCTCAAACAGCTTCAGGGGAGAAACCTTGAGTTTTCCCTGAAGCAAGTTTATTCTTTTCTCTGAGGATGAGGGTCCCTATGACAGTTTAGAGGTGGTCCCTCCCTAAAATTATATATATATATATATATATATATATATATTATATATATGCAATAAGATCACAGTAAACAGGGTGTTTTCAGAATATGCAAAACAACCACTCTGAAAAAATAGAGAAATTCTAAGGGGCTTTCGTGACTACTCACATTATCAAGGAACTATGAAATTTAAAGCATCCAAGGAAGCTATATAAGGGGTCTGGCCAACACCTCACTATCAGATCCCACAACGGTTAAACACCGGGACGCGCGCCGACCCAAACTGGATAGGTCCTTTGCACAACTCCCCCACAAACTATTCTACCCAAAAAAAATTTTAAAATTATTATTTGTCCAGTGTATTATTAAATTCTTCCAAATTCTATTAATTATAAATGGATCTAATTTATTAAACCAAAGGAAATATTCATATTATTGTCAAAAACTGCTTTTTATGAAACAAGATTCAATTATATTTCTGTCGACCATGGACTTGTTGATACTACTTTCTCAACTTTTTGAAAATCAATTGGATGGGGTTAAATCTCTTACATGAATAAATAGAGCATTGGAAACTTGTCCAGTTCTATTGCTATATTTTTGTTGTTTTAATCTTAGTTCGAGGGTTTTTACCAGTTTGACCGTTTAATAAACTTTATCGCAAATTTTACAAGGAAACTTATAGACACATCCATCAGCATTTTGGGGGGAATTTTTTAATCAAAAGTTTTTTTTACTGTATCAAGATTTTTTAATACAACTTTAATATTAAAAGTCTTAAGAAGAGAAGGCATATCAACCAAGTTTTCATGGTAAGGGGAAGACCAACATATTTTCAGTTGAATAAGGCTGGTTGTCCCTTTTTGGATTGTAAAAAGTATTTCTAGCAACTTAAAAGATTTATCAATTTACATTTCTTGGGTATTTTAAATCATTACCCATTTCATAAATTTTGGATATTTCCTCATCTATGAAATCAGGACTTTCAAATTCGTAAAGCTCTCAAAAACAAATTTATGAGAAAACAGACAGTTTGACTATCTTGATGCGAGGAATAATAGTGGGGCATAGGAACAGTTATTTGTAGGTTTTCTGTAAATTTTAAATTTGAATTTTATTATTACCCTTAACAATTAAAACTTCTAGAAAAGGCAATGAGTTATTTTTTTCAAACTCAACAGTAAAGTTTATTTGATGGGCTAAGCTATTTAATTTTCCAAGGAAATGGTGTATATCTACATTTTTGGGGCATAAGACACAAATATCATTCAACATATCTGAACCATTTTTGCTTATTAGGGAGGATTTTGTTAAGCAACCTTGTTTCAAAAAAATTCCATGAATAGGTTACTAAGAACAGGGTGAAAGAGGATTTCCCATTGCCATACCAAAACTTCTGAGTTTAAAACTTATCATTAAATACAAATTTTGCATCAAAAAATGCAAAGTTTAATAAGTTTAATGATAGTAGGAATTGGCAATGGTAAATCATAGTTAACGAGTTCTTCAGATAAGAAACTTAATAAATCATCAACCCGGAACTTTCGTAAACAAGGAAGTAACATCAAAACTAACCATGTTAAAAACGTTTAAATCAGTCAAGGAGCTTAAATTTATCACCCAAGTCTATGTTGTTTTTAACATTTAAAATTAGAAATTTTGCCAACAATAGGGCTCAAAATATCAACAAGCCATTTGGTAATTTATATGAAATGACCCTATGGAGCTAATAATTGGTCTGACTGGATTCCTGGTTTGTGTGTTTTTATTTTGTCCATACATGTAAGGTAAAGATGGATTAGTGGAAGTAAAATTGTTTGACTAATTCATCTTGCCTTTCAGTAGAAGTTTTATTGTTTTATTGAAATTGCTGTTAACGGTTTCTAGGGGATTTTTCCCAAGTTTAGAATAGGTTTCAGTTTTCATCTAAGAGATTATTCATTTTTTCTTGGTAATCATTTTCTTTCATAATTTCTGTTGCATTTATTTTGTCTGCTAAGATTAAAACAAAAATAAATATAGCATTAGAACTGCAAGATTCCAATGCTCTATTTATTCATTTTAAGAGATTTTAACCATCCAATTGATTTTTTAAAAAGTTGAAAAAGTAGTATCAAGCAAGTCCATGGTCGACAGAAATATAATTGAATCTTGTTTCACAAAAAGCAGTTTTGACAATAATATGAATATTTTTCCTTTTGGGTTTATATAAATTAGATCCATTTATAATTAAAGAATTTGGGGAAGAATTTAATAATACATGGACAAATAATAATTTTAAAATTTTCTTGGGTAGAATAGTTTGTGGGTGAGTTGTGCAAGGACCTATCCAAGTTGGGTCGGCGCACGTCAGGTGGGTTTTAAACCCTTGTGGGATTGATAGTGAGGTGCTGGCCAGACCCCCTTTTATAGCTTCCTTGGTGCTTTACTTTCATAGTTCCCTTTATTTAAAGTGAGTAGTAAACGAAAGCGCTTGGAATTTCTCTATTCTTTCAGAGTGGTTGTTTTGCATATATATATATATATATATATATATATATATATATATATATATATATATATATAAACATGATTTTCTGGCTGAAGGAGACTCGAACCTACGAAAATAGGTTTTGGGGGGTTTGTAGGATTCCAATTGGGGCGGCCATTATTTTAGTTTGGGAGGTTTTTCTCCAGTCTTAAAACTTCTTATTTTTATTTTCATTTTTCCGATTATTGATGAGTAACAAATTGTGATTTTCATTTCAGGTGTTTGTTTTTGAATATATTTTAAATAATAAATATTTTTAATCTTTAAACTTCAAAACTGTGTTTCTTGGGAAAACTATTAAAAATTATTTTGGGGCCTTGTAGGTCAATTTCTTTTTTTTTAAAATAAAACCTTTAAGAAAATTTATTTAACTTCAATTTTCAGCTTGTTGAAGGACTTTGGATCCAAAGGGGAGATTTTACTTTTTTAATAACCAAAATTATTTTTAGAAACTTCCAAAACGGGTATCCTTGGGCAAACGGAAAGGGCTGGTTTGGCAAAATTTTTATTCCCAAGAAAAACATACCCTTTAATATTTCTGATAAACAGATTTACTTATATACAAATTATCACGAACATCCACATATCTTTTTTTCCATACGGGGTGGGTTCCAAGGGACCTTCTTTGGCAGGAAAAACCCTCCCAAAAGTTTCGTAGGGGTGAAAAAGTGTTGAAGATATTTTTCAGAAATTTAAAATTGGTCTTTTAGAAAGGTAGGTCAATGGGATTTAAAAGGTAAAAGGGACCCTGGCCAATTCAAAGGTCTAGATCCCAGAATTACATTGGTCTTTAAGATAACCCAGCCCTCCACTCCCGGGTTCAAAGCATAACACCAGCCCCTGGCCACACTCCCCAGGTCATCAAGCATAAACACCAGACCCTGGCCACACTCCCAGGTCATCAAGCATAACACCAGACCCTGGCCACACCCAGGTCATCAAGCATAACACCAGACCCTGGCCACACCCCCCAGGTCATCAAGCATAACACCGGGACCCTGGCCACTCCCCAGGTCATCAAGATAACCCCAGACCCTGGCCACACTCCCCAGGTCATCAAGCATAACACCAGACCCTGGCCACATTCCCAGGTCATCAAGCATAACCCAGCCCCTGGCCCCCACTCCCCAGGTCATAAAGCATAAACACCAGACCTGGCCACACTCCCCAGGTCATCAAGCATAACACCAGCCCCTGGCCACATTCCCCAGGTCATCAAGCATAACACCAGACCGGGGCCAACATTCCCCAGGTCATCAAGCATAACACCGACCCTGGCCCACTCCCCAGGTCATCAAGCATAACACCAGACCCTGGCCACACTCCCAGGTCATCAAGCTTTAACACCAGACCCTGGCCACATCCCCGGGGTCATCAAGCATAACACCAGACCCTGGCCACACCCCCCAGGTCATCAAGATAAACACCAGACCCTGGCCACACCCCCCAGGTCATCAAGCATAACACCAGCCCCTTGGCCACACTCCCCAGGTCATAAGCATAACACCAGACCCTGGCCACATTCCCCAGGTCATCAAGCATAACACCAGACCCTGGCCACACTCCCCAGGTCATCAAGCATAACACCAGACCTTGGCCACATCCCCAGGTCATCAAGCATAACACCAGACCCTGGCCACATTCCCCAGGTCATCAAGCATTAACACCGCCCCTTGGCCACACTCCCCAGGTCATCAAGCATAACACCGGCCCCGGGCCACACTCCCCAGGTCATCAAGCATAACACCAGACCCTGGCCCACACTCCCCAGGTCATCAAGCATAACCCCAGACCTTGGCCACACTCCCCAGGTCATAAAGCTTAACACCAGACCCTGGCCACACTCCCAGGTCATCAAGCATAACACCAGACCTTGCCACACTCCCCAGGTCATCAAGCATAAAACCAGACCTTGGCCACATTCCCCAGGTCATCAAGCATAACACCAGACCCTGGCCACTTTCCCAGGTCATCAAGCATAACACCAGACCCTTGGCCACTTTCCCAGGTCATCAAGCATAACACCAGACCCTGGCCACATCCCAGGTCATCAAGCATAACACAGACCCTGGCCACATTCCCAGGTCATCAAGCATAACACCAGACCTTGGCCACATTCCCAGGTCATCAAGCATAACACCAGACCTTGGCCACACCCCCCAGGTCATCAAGCATAACCCAGACCCTGGCCACATTCCCCAGGTCATCAAGCATAACACCAGCCCTTTGGCCACATTCCCCAGGTCATCAAGCATAACACCAGACCTTGGCCATTCCCAGGTCATCAAGCATAACACCAGACTTGGCCACTTTCCCCCAGGTCATCAAGCATAACCCCAGACCCTGGCCACATTCCCAGGTCATCAAGCATAACACCAGCCCCTTGGCCACATTCCCCAGGGTCATCAAGCATAACACCAGCCCTTGGCCACATTCCCCAGGTCATCAAGCATAACACCAGCCCCTTTGGCCACATTCCCCAGGTCATCAAGCATAACCACCAGCCTGGCCACATTCCCCAGGTCTCAAGCATAACACCAGAACCTTGGCCACATTCCCCAGGTCATAAAGCCAAACACCAGACCTTGGCCACTTTCCCAGGTCATCAAGCATAACACCAGACCTTGGCCACATTCCCCAGGTCATCAAGCAAAAACACCAGACCCTGGCCACTTTCCCCCAGGTCATCAAGCATAACACCAGACCTTGGCCACATTCCCCAGGTCATCAAGCATAACACCAGACCTTGGCCACTTTCCCCCAGGTCATCAAGCATAACACCAGACCCTGGCCACATTCCCAGGTCATAAGCATAACCCCAGACCTTGGCCACTTTCCCCCAGGTCATAAAGCATAACACCAGACCTTTGGCCTTTTTCCCCCAGGTCATCAAGCATAACACCAGACCTGGCCACATTCCCCAGGTCATCAAGCATAACACCAGACCTTGGCCATTCCCCAGGTCATCAAGCATAACACCAGACCTTGCCACATTCCCCAGGTCATCAAGCATAACACCAGACCCTGGCCACATTCCCCAGGTCATCAAGCAAAACACCAGCCCTTTGGGCCCACTTTCCCCCAGGTCATCAAGCATAACACCAGACCTGGCCACATTCCCAGGTCATCAAGCATAACACCAGCCCTTTGGCCACATTCCCCAGGTCATCAAGCATAACACCAGACCTTGGCCACATTCCCCAGGTCATCAAGCATAACACCAGACCTGGCCACATTCCCCAGGTCATCAAGCATAACACCAGACCTTGGCCACATTCCCCAGGTCTCAAGCATAACACCAGACCTTGGCCACATTCCCCAGGTCATCAAGCATAACACCAGACCTGGCCACATTCCCAGGTCATCAAGCATAACACCAGACCTTGGCCACATCCCCAGGTCATCAAGCATAACACCAGACCTGGCCACATTCCCCAGGTCATCAAGCATAACACAGACCATGGCCACATCCCAGGTCATCAAGCATAACACCAGACCTTGGCCACATTCCCCAGGCCATCAAGCATAAACCAGCCCTTTGGCCACACTCCCCAGGTCATCAAGCATAACACCAGACCCTGGCCACACTCCCAGGTCATCAAGCATAACACCAGCCCCTTGGCCACATTCCCCAGGCATCAAGCATAACACCAGACCCTGGCCACCCCCAGGTCATCAAGCATAACACCAGCCCCTGGCCACACTCCCAGTCACAACATAACACCAGACCCTGGCCCACTCCCCAGGTCATCAAGCAAAAACACCAGACCCTGGCCACACTCCCCAGGTCATAAAGGGATAAACCCCAGACCCTGGTCACACCCCCCAGATCAGCAAAACTAACACCAGACCCTGGCCACACTCCCCAGGTCATCAAGCATAAACCAGACCTGGCCACACTCCCAGGTCATCAAGATAACACCGGGACCCTGGCCACACTCCCGGGTCAGCAAACATCACCGGGACCGGGCCCAAACCCCCCACAGGTCATCAAGCATAAACCAGACCCTGGCCACACTCTCCAGGTCAGCAAACCAATAACCCCCCCACCAAAAAAGCCCCTGGCCACACTCCCAAGGTCATCAAGCATAACACCAGACCCTGGCCACACTCCAGGTCAGCAAACATAACACCAGACCCTGGCCAAAACTCCCAGGTCATCAACATAACACCAGACCTGGCCACACATCCAGGTCAGCAAGCATAACACCAGACCCTGGCCACATCCCAGGTCATCAACATAACCCAGACCCGGGCCCCAACCACTCCCAGGTCAGCAACATAACACCAGACCCTGGTCACACTCCCCGGGTCATCAAGCATAACACCGGGACCTGGCCCCCCACCTCCCCGGGTCACAACATAACACCAGACCCTGGCCACACTCCCCAGGTCACAAACAAAAACACCAGACCCTGGCCACACTCCCAGGTCACAACATAACACCAGACACTGGCCACACCCCAGGTCAGCAACATAACACCAGACCTGGCCACACACTCCGGTCAGCAACATAACACCAGCCCTTTGGCACACACTTCCAGGTCAAAAGCATAACACCAGACCTTGGCCACACCCCCCAGGTCGCATGCATAAACCAGACTTGGCCAATTCCCAGGTCACCCAAGCAAAAACACCGTCCTGGCCACATTCCCCAGGTCATCAAGATAACACCAGACCTTGGCCACATTCCCAGGTCATCAGAAACACAGCCTGGCAATTCCCGGTTCAAAAACACCAGCCCCTGGCCACCTTTCCCCCAGGTCATCAAGCATAAACACCAGACCTTGGCCACATTCCCCAGGTCATCAAGCATAAAACACCAGACCTTGGCCACATTCCCCAGGCATCAAGCATAAACACCAGACCCTGGCCACATTCCCCAGGTCATAAAGCATAACACCAGCCCCTGGCCACATTCCCAGGTCATCAAGCATAACACCAGACCTTGGCCACATTCCCAGGTCATCAAGCATAACACCAGACCTTGGCCACATTCCCCAGGTCATCAAGCATAACACCGACCTGGCCACATTCCCCAGGTCATCAAGCATAACACCAGACCCTGGCCACATTCCCAGGTCATCAAGCATAACACCAGACCTGGCCACTTTCCCCACGGTCATCAACCCATAACACCAGACCTTGGCCACATTCCCAGGTCATCAGCTTAACACCAGACCCTGGCCACATTCCCCAGGTCATCAAGCATAACACCAGACCTTGGCCACATTCCCCAGGTCATCAAGCATAACACCAGACCTTGGCCACATTCCCCAGGTCATCAAGCATAACACCAGACCCTGGCCACTTTCCCCAGGTCATCAAGCATAACACCAGACCTTTGGCCACATTCCCCAGGTCACAAGCATAACACCAGCCCTTTGGCCACTTTCCCCCAGGTCATCAAGCATAACACCAGCCCCTGGCCACATTCCCCAGGTCATCAAGCATAACACCAGCCCCTTGGCCACATTCCCCAGGTCATCAAGCATAACACCAGACCTTGGCCACATTCCCCAGGCCCATCAAGCATAACACCAGACCCTGGCCACATTCCCCAGGTCATCAAGCATAACACCAGACCTTGGCCACATTCCCCGGTCTCAAGCATAACACCAGACCTGGCCACATTCCCCAGGTCTTTAAAGGGCATAACACCAGACCTTGGCCACATTCCCCAGGTCATCAAGCATAACACCAGACCTTGGCCACATTCCCAAGGTCATCAAGCATAACACCGGGACCCGGGCCCCACTTTCCCCCAGGTCTCAAGCATTAACACAGACCTTGGCACATTCCCAGGTCATCAAGCTTAACACCAGCCCTGGCCACATTCCCCAGGTAAATCAAGCATAACACCAGCCCTTGGCCACATTCCCCAGGTCATCAAGCATAACACCAGATCTTGGCCACACCCCCCAGGTCATCAAGCATAACACCAGCCCCTGGCCACACTCCCCGGTCATCAAGCATAACACCAGACCCTGGCCACACTCCCCAGGTCATCAAGCATAACACCAGACCCTGGCCACACTCCCCAGGTCATCAACCCATAACACCAGACCTGGTCACACTCCCCAGATCAGCAACATAACCCCAGACCCTGGCCACACTCCCCAGGTCATCAAGCATAACACCAGACCCTGGCCACACCCCCCAGATCAGCAAAACATAACACCAGCCCCTGGCCAAAACTCCCCAGGTCATCAAGCATAATACCGACCCTGGCCAAAATCTCCAGGTCATCAAGCTTTAACACCAGACCTGGGCCACACTCCCAGGTCAGCAAACATACCAGACCCTGGCCACACTCCACAGGTCATCAAGCATAACCCCAGACCCTGGCCACACTCTCCAGCGTCAGCAAACATAACACCAGCCCCTGGCCACACTCTCCAGGTCATCAAGCAAAAACACCAGGACCCTGGCCACACACTCCAGGTCAGCAAGCATACACCAGCCCCGGGCCCACATCTCCAGGTCAGCAAACATAACACCGACCCTGGCCCACTCCCCAGGTCATCAAGCATAACACCAGACCTTGGCCACACTACCCAGGTCAGCAAAATAACACCAGACCTGGCCACGCTCCCTAGGTCATAAAGGGATAACACCAGCCCCTGGCCACACTCCCAGGTCGGGCAAACTTTAACACCAGACCCTGGCCACACTCCCCAGGTCATCAAGCATAACACCAGACCTGGCCACACTCTCCAGGTCGGGCAAGCATAACACAGACCCTGGCCACACTCCCCAGGTCAGCAAACATAACACCAGACCCTGGCCACACTCCCCAGGTCATCAAGCATAACACCAGACCCTGGCCACACTCCCCAGGTCATCAAGCATAACACCAGACCCTGGCCACACTACCCAGGTCAGCAAACATAACACCAGACCTTGGCCACACTCCCCAGGTCATCAAGCATAACACCAGACCCTGGCCACACTCCCCAGGTCATCAAACAACACCAGACCCTGGCCACACACTACAGGTCAGCAAGCATAACACCAGACCTTGGCCACAGTCCCCAGGTCATCAAGCATAACGCCAGACCCTGGCCACACTCCCCATGTCAGCAAAATAACACCAGACCCTGGTTACACTCCCCAGGTCATCAAGCATAACACCAGACCCTGACCACACTCCCCAGGTCATCAAACATAACACAGACCCTGGCCACACACTACAGGTCAGCAAGCATAACACCAGACCCTGGCCACACTCCCCAGGTCATCAAGCATAACACCAGACCCTGGCCACACTCCCAGGTCAGCAAACATAACACCGACCCTGGCCACACCCCCCAGGTCAGCAAACATAACACCGGACCTGGCCACACTCCCCAGGTCATCAAGCATAACACCAGACCCTGGCCACACTCCCCAGGTCAGCAAACATAACACCAGACCCTGGCCACACTCCCCAGGTCAGCAAACATAACACCAGACCCTGGCCACACTCCCCAGGTCAGAAAAACATAAACACCAGACCCTGGCCACACTCACAGGTCATCAAACATAACACCAGAACCTGGCCACACTACCCAGGTCAGCAAACATAACACCAGACCTTGGCCACACTCCCCAGGTCATCAAGCATAACACCAGACCCTGGCCACACTCCCCAGGTCTCAACATAACACAGACCCTGGCCACACACTACAGGTCAGCAAGAAAAACACCAGACCGGGCCCCACAGCCCCCAGGTCATCAAGCATACGCCCGACCCTGGCCACACTCCCCATGCCCAGCAAACAAAACACCAGACCTGGTCACACTCCCCAGGTCATCAAGCAAAAACACCAGACCCTGGCCACCTCCCCAGGTCATAAGCAAAACACCAGACCCGGGCCCACACTCCCCAGGTCAGCAAACAAAAACCCCAGACCCTGGCCACACACTCCAGGTCAGCAAAAAAAACCCCAGACACGGGCCCCACAACTCCAGGTCAGAAAGCATAACACCAGACCCTGGCCACCACTCCAGGTCAGCAAGCATAACACCAGACCTGGCCCACACTACAGGTCAGCAACCCAAACACCAGACCCGGGCCACACACTACAGGTCAGCAAGCATAACACCAGACCCTGGCCACACACTACAGGTCAGCAAGCATAACACCAGACCCTGGCCACACACAAAGGGTTTCAGCAAGCATAACACCAGACCCTGGTCACACACTCAGGTCAGCAAGCATAACACCAGCCCCTGGCCACACACTCCAGGTCAGCAAGCATAACACCAGACCCTGGCCACACACTCCAGGTCAGCAAGCATAACACCAGACCCTGGCCCCACTCCAGGTCAGAAAAGCATAACACCGGGACCCTGGCCACACACTACAGGTCAGCAAGCATAACACCAGACCCTGGCCACACACTACAGGTCAGCAAGCATAACACCAGACCCTGGCCACACATACAGGTCAGCAAGCATAACACCAGACCCTGGCCACACACTCCAGGTCAGCAAGCATAACACCAGACCCGGGCCCAAACCACTACAGGTCAGCAAGCATAACACCAGACCCTGGCCACACACTACAGGTCAGCAAGCATAACACCAGCCTGGCCACACACTACAGGTCAGCAAGCATAACACCAGACCCTGGCCACACACTACAGGTCGCAAGCATAACACCAGACCCTGGCCACACACTACAGGTCAGCAAGCTTAAACACCAGACCCTGGCCACACACTACAGGTCAGCAAGCATAACACCAGACCCTGGCCACACACTACAGGTAGCAAGCATAACACCAGACCCTGGCCACACACTCCAGGTCAGCAAGCATAAACACCAGGACCCTGGCCACACACTACAGGTCAGCAAGCATAACACCAGACCCTCCCACACACTACAGGTCAGAAAGCATAACACCAGACCCTGGCACACACTCCAGGTCAGCAAGCTAACACCAGACCCTGGCCACACATACAGGTCAGAAGCATAACACCAGACCCTGGCCACACACTACAGGTCAGCAAGCATAACACCAGACCCTGGCCACACACTACAGGTCAGCAAGCATACACCAGACCCTGGCCACACACTCCAGGTCAGCAAGCATAACACCAGACCCTGGCCACACACTACAGGTCAGCAAGCATAACACCAGACCCTGGCCCCACATACAGGTAAAGCAAGCATAACCCCAGACCCTGGCCACACACTCCAGGTCAGCAAGCAAACACCGACCCTGGCCACACACTACAGGTCAGCAAGATAACCCCAGACCCTGGCCACACACTACAGGTCAGCAAGCATAACACCAGACCCTGGCCACACACTCCAGGTCAGCAAGCATAACACCAGACCTGGCCCCACACACTACAGGTCAGCAAGCATAACCCCAGACCTGGCCACACACTCCAGGTCAGCAAGCATAACACCAGACCCTGGCCACACACTCCAGGTCAGCAAGCATAACACCAGACCCTGGCCACACACTACAGGTCAGCAAGCAGGTGTCAGTGTTATTTTACTGTTCATCAAGATGTTAGTCACCTCGATAACTGATCTTAAGGCAAATTTTATATTTGCAAAATACTGCATATAATCTAATCGTATTTCTTCACATGCCTAAGAGATACGGCATCTGTTCTTCACCGCTATTATTAAATAATTTAATGAAATAAGCAGTTCCCAAATTATGTGAGTGGTAGGACACAAGAAACAATACAATTCTATGATTTAACTGCTCAGTAATAAGTCTCTCAAATAAACCAGACTGCTCAGCTACCAAAACTTTGAGGCCCAGTCCCTGGACCCATTATGTACCTCTGTAATCTTTTGACTACCGCCCACAGGATGGGTATGGGGTGCATAATAAACATATTAAATTAATTGCCTTCATATTGTTTTTTCATTAGCCAGTGTACTCTAATTCCTTATTTAACAAAATTGTATTAAGACTAAAATTAATAAGCTTATTACCCACATACCCAGCACATAGGAAATTGAAGCCGGTGACGACGTTACGGGTAGTTTGTGCATTGTGACGACGTTACGGGTAATTTGTGCATTGTGACGACGTTACGGGTAATTTGTGCATTGTGACGACGTTACGGGTAATTTGTGCATTGTTCCAGTTACAGTATTATGTCTTTTTATTCTTTAATAAACTTGTTCCAAATATATGATGTAATTTTGGTAATTTAGTTTCCCAAAGAGGTGGATTTGACAAATTAATTCTTTCTATTCATGTTAGTTTCTTATACAGGACACATTTGTTCTAGCTTCTAGGATTTTGCAACTGTGAAAAGAACATTTCTACACAATATCAGAGGTACTAACTTGAAGATGACATTGTGGTGTGTACAGTTCTTAGTAGCAAGTTGCACCTGTTCCTGACTAACATCAACACCAATAACTTGCTGAAAGTAGTTGGTGAACATGTTAGTGTTCTGCCCTGAGCCACAACCCACGTCCACACACAGCTGTAATGGCTCCACCTGTGAGAAGTTAACAATGTTAGTGTTGTGACCTGAGCCACAACCCAGGTCCACACACAGCTGTAGCGGCTCCACCTGTTAGAAGTTAACAATGTTAGTGTTGTGACCTGAGCCACAACCACATCATGTAGATTATATTGTACTCTGCACTAACCCCCCCCCCCCCAAAAAAAAAAAAAAAAAATATATAATCACGAAGAAAAAACTGAGACTCGTCTTGAATCTGGTCAGAACAACGTGTAAACCTGGATGATGAAATTTCAACAACTGCAAATGCTTAAAATTTAAGATATGGTAAGGCAGCTGAAGTTAAATAGTGTTTGCAAAAATATCATCAGTGTCTAAAATATATCTTTGCGAATTTTGTCAAGGTTACGAGAGAGTAGATGATGCTGTTGAACATGTCAAGGTTATGAGAGAGTAGATGATGCTGCCTGAACATGTCAAGGTTATGAGAGAGTGATGATGCTGCCCAAAACATGTCAAGGTTACGAGAGAGTAGATGTGCTGCCTAAACATGTCAGGTTACGAGAGAGTAGATGCTGCATGAACATGTCAAGGTTATGAGAAAGTAGATGATGCTGCCTGAACATGTCAAGGTTATGAGAGAGTTGATGTTTCTGCCTGAACATGTCAAAGGGTTTTGAGAGAGTAGATGGGTGCTTTCCTGAACATGTCAAGGTTACGAGAGAGTAGATGCTGCATGAACATGTCAAGGTTATGAGAAAGTAGATGATGCTGCCTGAACATGTCAAGGTTATGAGAGAGTAGATGATGCTGCCTAAACATGTCAAGGTTATGAGAGAGTAGATGATGCTGCCTGAACATGTCAAGGTTATGAAAGAGTAGACGATGCTGCCTAAACATGTCAAGGTTATGAGAGAGTAGATGATGCTGCCTGAACTGTCAAGGTTATGAGAGAGTAGATGATGCTGCCTAAAACATGTCAAGGTTATGAGAGAGTAGACGATGCTGCTGAACATTTTAAAGGGTTATGAGAAAGTAGATGATGCTGCCTGCATGTCAAGGTTATGAGAGAGTAGATGATGCTGCCTAAACATGTCAAGGTTATGAAAAAGTAGATGATGCTGCCTAAAACATGTAGGTTATGAGAAAGTAGATGATGCTGCCTAAAAACATGTCAAGGTTATGGAGAGTAGATGAGGTGCCTGAATATGTCAGGTTATGAGAGGTAGATGAGGCTGCCTGAACATGTCAAGGTTATGAGAGAGTAGATGCTGCCTAAAACTGTCAAGGTTATGAAAGAGTAGAGGGAGGATGCCTGAACATGTCAAGGTTATGAGAGAGTAGTTTGCTGCCTAAACCATGTCAAGGTTATGAAAGAGTAGATGATGCTGCCTGAACATGTCAAGGTTATTCAAAGTTTATTCTCTATAAGGATTACAAGCTGAGTTTACAGAAATTTGGTTATTGTTTGGTTTACATGTATTTAAAATTGTGATTACAGAGTGTCCCACTAGAACGCTTAGCATGGCTAGGCATTTCGGGCATATTTAGTTTTTTTCTTAATTTTTAAAATATTACAAATTATGAGGAAAGTTGGTATTATGGCTAAGTGACTAAATACTAGTTTGTGAGTTTAGCAATGTGAATGCTTTTGTTTTGGCACAGTATATAGTTTCAGTATTGGGAGTATCACAGGATTAATTATTTTAAGACTGAGATTAATATTTCTGTTTATGGTCAATTGTGAGCGAGTGTAAGTGTGAACCCACGGTGGTATTCGTGTGGGTTAGTTGACGGGGTGTATCAGGGAGATAAGATGTTTTCTAAGGGTTAGTTTTGAGGTGATGAATGTGTCTGCAGTTCTGAGTTCTCAGGTAGGGTATTCCAGATTTTAGGGCCTTTGACATACATTGATTTTTTGTAAAGGTTTTAGTCGGACACGGGGAATGTCGTAGAGATGTTTGTTTTGGTGTTATGCCTGTGGGTTCTGTCACAACTATCAAGAAAGCGTTTAGGTCAAGGTTGATATTAGAGTTTAAGGCCCTGTAGATATAGATTGCACAGTAGTAAGTGTGGATGTACTGAACTGGGAGTAAATTTAGATCTTTAAAAGAGTGGGGGGGGGTTGTGCTGCCAGGGATGGGATTTAGTGATTATTCTTACTGCAGCTTTTTGTTGGGTTATTATTGGCTTTAGGTGTGTTGCTGCAGTTGATCCCCAAGCCAAATTAGCATAGGTGAGGTATGGATAATAAGTGAGTGGTTATCTGTGAGAAGGGCATTTTGCGGCACGTAGTATCGTATCTTGGAGAGGATCCCAACCGTTTTGGATTTCTTTTTTGGCTATATGCTGGATTGGGGTGCTGAAATTCAGGTTGTTGTCAAGGTATAAGCCTAGGAATTTTCCCCATTTTTCTGGTAATTAGAGTGTTGTCAATCTTAATGTTAATTTGTGCATCTCCTGCTCTGCTACCAAACATAATATAGTAAATTTTGTCAGTGTTAGCGTAAGTTTTTTGGCTGTCATCCAAGTCGATATTTTAATCAGCTCCTCATTCACAATGGTGTTGAGGGTGGCAAGATTAGGGTGAGAGATGACATAAGTCGTGTCATCAGCAAAAAGAATGGGTTTCAGGTGTTGGGATACGTTTGGAAGGTCATTGATGTATATGAGGAAGAGCAGGGGACCAAGGACACTTTCCCTGCGGAAAATCCAGTATCAAATGGCCCTGTTGCTGATGCTGTGTCTTTAATGGTGACGTACTGATAGCTATTAGTAATGTAAGATTTGAAATAAGCAAGCGCATGGGCCCCTTATACCGTAATGGTCAAGTTTGTGGAGTAGGATTTCGTGGTTTACTGTGTCAAAAGCTTTTCTTAGGTCAAAAAAATTCCTAGTGGATATTCCTTATTTTCCAATGCTGTTTTTAAAACAGATCTAGCATTTTTATGATTGCATCTTAGTGCTTTTATTTTTCCTGATCCCAAAAAGGCAGGGGTTGAGTATGTTTTGAGCCGTTATAAATGAATATAGTCTCCTGTGCACGAGTTTCTCAAAGATTTTGGATAGCAATGGTAAGTTAGATATTGGCTATAGTTGTTTAAGTCTGTTTGGGGTCACCACCCTTTTTGTATTGGTGGTGTTATGAGAGAGTAGATGAGGCTGCCCGAACATGTCAAGGTTATGAGAGAGTAGATGATGCTGCCCGAACATGTAAGGTTATGAGAGAAATAGATGCTGCCTGAACATGTCAAGGTTATGAGAGAGATGATGATGCTGTTGAACATTTTCAAGGTTATGAGAGAGTAGATGATGCTGCCTGAACATGTCAAGGTTATGGGGAGAGTAGATGATGCTGCCTGAACATGTCAAAGTTATGGAGAGTAGATGATGCTGCCTGAACATGTCAAAGTTATGAGAGAGTAGATGGGTGCTGCCTGAACATGTCAAAGTTTTTGAGAGAGTAGATGCTGCCTGAACATGTCAAGGTTATCAGAGTAGATGATGCTGCCTGAACATATCAAAGTTATGAAAAGAGTAGATGATGCTGCCTGAACATATCAAGGTTATGAGAAAAGTTTGATGATGCTGCCTGAACATGTCAAAGTTATGAGGGGAGTAGATGTGCTGCCTGAACATGTCAAGTTATGAGAGGGGTAGATGATGCTGCTGACATGTCAAGGCCGATCTAACTTAACACAAGGAACTAAGAAGGAGGAACACTGCAGGAGGCCTGTTGGCCCATACTTGGCAGGTTTTTTACAATTCATCCCACTAACAAAAAAATTTGCCCAACCAATTTTCAATGCGAACCGGATGCCCTCTCTTGAGCAACTTTACCAGCAGCTGAGAGAAGAGCTCAGAGTTGCTAAGGGTGGAGTACGGCGATTAACGGAGGAGAACAAGAGGATTCGAAGTAATCCTTCTGTTTTTGAGTCCCCCGGTTAAGAGGGGAGCTGGTCTGTGGCCGGGCAACATGGAACCAAGCTGAAGAATCAAGGGAAAAAGGTTTGGGGAGGCAGAAAAACAACGAGGAAACCGGAAGACTACCGTGGAAACTTCCAACCCATTTCTCGGTGCTACTTGGGCGAATGTGAGTGTTCTACTGGGAATGCCACAACGAGCACCCAAAAAAGGATTGGCAGACGTGAGTAAGAATCCTAGAAACCCAACGAAGACCCTCGAGAACGTCTTGACGA